>JANIJI010000016.1:1595000-1625000 GCA_024500535.1 Leptonema lineaticorne | reverse complement strand
ACGAGTGATAATAATAAATATTTTTTTTTGTTAAATATTAAACATTATTATGTTAGAAAAAATACATAAATTATACTATTTATAAGTAATTCATATTCAAAGTTAATAGATTATATATTTAAATTTTAAATTTATAACGTATTTTCTTTATTTATTATATTTGATTAAAAATACATGAAGCTGTGAGTGTTTCAAAAGATTACTGATTTATTTTAAATATTTCATATATAAAATTTCGTAAGAATTTTATATTTTATTTAGTGAAAGAAAAACTGAATAATAAATGTAAAAAAATTAACGTTAAAAGGTTCCTTGTATTATTATTATTTTTTATTATATTTATTTTTTAACAGAAAAAGCTTATATTTTTATACGAAGTTGAAATATGTATTGAATTTTGCTTAAATACTCAAAACGGAAAAACGAACGGCGATAATACAAACACGTAATACAATTTTAACAAAAGGAAAAAAATTGAGAAAATATATATGTATAACGAAGAATCGTTTCGGCGAAAATTTCAAGAAGATTTACGTTGTCGTGAAAAGAAAGAAAAACAGAATGAAAGAAAGAAAGAAACGGAACCCGTAAACGTTCTTTATGCGAGTGTATAATAACAAAATACACCTATATAAAATATAAGAACATTCACATACACACACACACACACATATATATATATATATATATATATATATATACAATCGGAAAAATGGAAATTCAAGTGTTTTCATTTCGGTAATTTACCTGAGATGCAGAATAGAAGAAAATGCGGCTATCGTCGAAGCGGACACAGGAGACTGATTCTTTTCTTTGTTTTCTTTTTTTTTATTCGATTATATCTGAAAAATAGAATTAAGAACAGAAATCAGTTACGACAAGCGGAAGATGTGAAAAATTTCAGCACGAGGAAAAACATTCGGTAAAGAAAATGAGACGGAAAATGAACGCGCGTTTCATTTTCAAAATTTTATGTTTTTTTTATAATTAAATATTTATTTCAATGAATATATATATATATAAATAAATTATATAATCAAAATTTTTATATTTTAATATAATGATAAAATTTATTTTAAATATTATATTAATTCTTATTTTAAATTTTTCAGATATAAAAAAATCAATGCAGAAATATCATAAAAATTTTATTGTAAAAAAATAATGAGATTCAACGAAATAATTTTATTCTATATAAAATTCAAACCGGTGATATAAATAAAATAATTATTCACCGAATAAATAAAAATTAAAAATCGTATCATTATTTTACATTGATTTTATTTAAATGACTACTAAATTAAATACTATATACAGTTTTATAGCCGTTTTATTCGCTATTCGCAGTTTTTATTTTGAAATAATGGTTAAAAAAAATGTAATAATGGACACATTATTTTTGAAATAAATATATTAATGACATTCAACTACGTAATATGTATATATATATATATATATATATATATATATATATATATATATAAGTGTGTGTATGTTCGTCATTAATATCAATCTTGTCAACCCATCCTAGAAGTGTACTCAGCGTTATGATAAAGCGAAGAAAAATAATATATCGTCTCATACAACTTAATAAGAAAATAACGAACGGCGGGAAAAACGGGAAAAACCAAAAAAAAAAATACGGTAGAAAACGACTTACAAGGAAAAAAAATAGTAATAAAGCGAACGTCGGAAAAATCCGTATTATTAATCTTACAACGTTGAATTGATTAATACGAAAATGCAATATTGTTTTAACGCGCGTAGGAATATTACAATATAATTATATTTAAATGAAATGAAATGTCGCAAATTCGATATTATTATCGACGACGAAATTCCGATTATCCGACGCGAAACGTTTTTCAACGGCGTCGGATTATCGGATCATGATGTATAAATCGGATGAAATTTATATGTAAATTATTTTTTTAATTTATTCTAAAATTTTATATAGAAGACTAAAAAAAATTAAATAAAATAAACACGATAAATATAGTTTTTCTATATTTGTAATAATTTTAAGAAAATATAATGATTATAATTAATATTGTTAACTTATTTATAAAATGATTAATATTTGAATTTATCAAGAAAGATAACAATTTTTTTTAAATATTTACTACAGAAAATAAATTCACAATAAAAGGATATTTGTATGTATATTAATGAAAAATATTTTTGATTTCATTATAATTGATATAATATTTCACCAATATTTAATCTATTGTAAAATAGCAATAATTCTTTTATCTTATATATAAAAATTGTAAACGCTTCATTAAGTTTGAAATATATATATATATATATATATATATATATATATATATATATATATATATATATATATATATATATATATATATATATATATATATATATATATATATATATATATATATATATATATATATATATATATATATATATATATATATATATATATATATATATATATATATATATATATATATATATATATATATATATATATATATTTATTTATATATGTGTGTATTAATGTATATTATATTTTATCTATTTATTAAAAATATACCATATATGATATAATAATATATTTCTCAAAGACAAAATACATTAAATATATTGATTAATCGTCCGGAATTTTCCGAAGAAAATCGAATTTTCCATTCGCTTTATCCATTGTCATAATAAAGTTTCATTCGAAGGTTTTATATTCTACTTGTTTAAATATGAATAAATATTTAATGCGATATTATTATATATAATTTTATATTATTGTATACAAAATTACGATTTTTTTTATTATTATATGTTTGCTTTTAGTAAATTAGAGCTTTTCATTCATGAAATTTCATTATGTTGTCTATTGTATTTTTTTTTCTAATATTATCGACCTCTAAAAATCACTTTACCGCTCTTCAAAAAAAAAAATTTTTTTTTTAATACTAAAAATATTGAAATTTAATATTTTCAATGATTTTTATTATAATTTTACGAAAACGATCGATTTTCATACGAAAATGAAGAAAAAAAAATCGAATAATAAAATATTTATCGGTTATCGTTGTCGTTACAAATCAAATTTTCCACGAAAAAAAAAACATTCGTAGTTTTTCCGATCTGATAAATCATTTTAAACACACGGATTATATAATATCAATGTCATATAATCAAAAGCATTCATATAGTTTCATACTATATATATATATATATATATATATATATATATATATATATATATTAATGCTAAATTTAGTTCTATTTAATATATTTTATCAAAGGTATTATTATTTGGTAATGTGAATCGATTTCCGTCCTAAACATTGCAGATAAGCAATATCCGAAGTAATAAACATTTGAATGTAACAATGAATCATGAAATGAAAGTCATAAACGACGTAATCAAAGGTCGAACAAATACATTTATTTACTCAAATTAAACAATTCGCTATATAATTAAAAAAAAGATATAAAAAAAATTCAGATATTAATTTTCTAACTAATTAAATTTTATAAAAAATAAAAATAATATTACATAATCATTATCCCGCAACACATGTGTTAATATTATAAAAATATTGAAAAAAAAAATACATACAATTTTGACTTGGCTTTCGACAGGATATTAACACTGTCGTGTATGGCAATTAATTCAAAATACCCAAGAGTAAATTTAATAGGTATCAATTTGCAGTGGATTAACCCTTTGCGAACGGTCCGGTCCGATAACTTCGCATTACACGTAAAGCCTAAGGCTTTCGTGGCCTATATTTAACGGTCGTCCAAGTTCTCAGACCGTGAACTTTAATATTGAACCGTGGCGTGTAAAAGCATAACTAAAAGCTCGTTTCACATCATTATTATTATAATATATATATATATATATATATATATATATATATATATATATATATATTAACGTAAATTATGTGCCATTTACAATTTATTGTTTTTACGTGTTACCGATTTTTTTTCTGATGTCGCGTTAACACATTAACATCGGGACTGCGCCTATATTTTTTTTTACACTTTAACCTTTTCATTAGTGGATATGTATTTTTATGCGAACATAATACGTTTATTACCTTGAAAATAAATCTAGATAATTAAGAATAAAATGAAATAAATATTTAATTTGATATATTTATGTTCATGAAAATTATGATATAAGATAATAAGAAACGTATCGATTTATTAATTTATATATTAAATTGCTTTCATACGATACTTTTTATCTATGAATATATATATATATATATATATATATATATACTGTGATCAAAAAGTAAGGTGAAATTGTCATTTAAAACTCAAGGCAGGTAAATTATATTTTTTCTTCTAGGTTGGTAGGATTGTCTGTAACATTTGTCAAGCGTCTGTTTGTCAAAAGATTTAGTTATTACAGAGTTACAAGTGAGTTTTTACAACTCTCGATTCCTTAATCACGATCGTATCGTTTCGCGACCGCCGTATTCGCCTGATTTGACTCCGTGCGACTTTTGCCTATTCGGAAAACTCAAAAGGCCAATGTGTGGACGCCGTTTTGACACGATTGAGGAGATAAAAACCGAATCGAAGAAGGTCTTGAAGGCTATACCGGAAAAAGACTAATCCGACTCTTTCGAGGACTGGAAAAAGTGTTGGCAAAAGTGCGTTTTATTTTGAAGGGAATGAAATTGATTTGGAAGAATAAATAAAATATATTTTATAAACAAATTCACCTTATTTTTTGATCACAATTATATATATATATATATATATATATATATATATATATATATATATATATATATATATATATATATATATATATATATATACATACATAGTTAATTGTTTTTTCGATGTCAACAATAAAATATCGCGTGAGGGCGCAACTTGAAAATCGTTTAATTTTTCGCCGAAAAATAAGCCGACATTTTTAATGGATTACACGCTATTAACGTGTTAAATTTTTTGGGTCTGGAAGCGTATAGAATTTCGGCATTCGCCGCTCGCACTTCGATATTTAAGGTCTATTTTGAGAAAGTGAGGTCAACAACGGCGACAGCCGTAACGACCCCGACATTGTTTCGGTTTTCGATGCATTATTGAAATTATCGAACGCGAAACAAACAATTTATCGATTTTTTTCTACGCTTTTGAAACGTACACAGAAATGGTCAACCTTTTTTTTTTTTTTTTGTTTCATTACGAAAGCGAACAGAAGACGGAGCTTTTGTGAAGCTCGATTCGATGGCTTATCTTGAATTTAATCCGGCCTTTTAGTTGAACTTTTTTTTTTTCAATTACGTATTACATTATTGTATTTGTGGATTATACGAGATTTTTAGAAAATAATCGTCCTTTTTAAAAAGACTAATTTGATAAATGCGTAGAATTCTTTTCTTTATTATTATTATTTTATTTTTGCTGAAACGAAATGTATGAAAAAGTATAAATAAAGATAATAATATATTTTTATCGAAAAATATAATATTTTATTTTCAGATAGATTGAGTACAAATTCTAGTCGTAGATATGTAAAACGGTAGTAAAATTCGTTGACGAATTTGAACGCAAGTTTGTACGAATTAAAATAATAATTTTCGGAATATTCATGTTATATGAATGAAAGCGGAAAATTTGATTCGGTTCGTCTTTATGTTATAAATAATTATGTGAATTATTCATAAATGTCGTAAAAGAGCTTACGATTAATTATCCGGTCGTTTCGCATGAATCTTCCTACTTATCATATAAGGCTGAGGTCACAGTAATCGAGTTATCGTATTCTATTATATATATAATTTTAACGTATAATAAATATTCTCGTATGAAATATGAACCGTGAATATTTATACAAGTTTATTCATTGTGGCCAATATGAAAGTTGGCGAATTTTCATCTTCGATTTTATAATATATAATACAATTATTATTATTTTCTATCCTAATGTTTCAAGGATTATCGAGGGTTTCGAATATTTTTATTGAAATATTCGCATCGCTAAGGAAAAAAGCGCACGACTTATACACATCGTATAAATAAATTGGCGATGAATTATTATCGAGAGCAAAGCCTTCTTTATTATTACGATCCATTTTTATGATCTTCGTCTCATACTTTTATGTGTTTTTTTTTTCAGCTCTCGATTATTTCTTTCTTCTTCTTCTTCTTCCGGAAGGTTTGACTCGAATAAACGAGACGGAAGCGGTAACGTATTGTGGAAAGTGGAAAAAGAAAAATCGCAGTATATTCGAATGCAAAATAAGGGTTCAAATTTGAACGAGACACGCCTTCAGAAAGCATTAAGGGTTCGCGAAGAAAAGAGTCTAAAATATATGTACTATTATACTATGTATTGTATATATGTGTATATTTTATATAAATGTGAGTATTTTTATGTGTGTGTGTGTGTGTGTGTGGTTTTATTCTACAAATGGGAAAATTTTGCTCGACGCACATACTGAACAGATATAATCAGGAACGACGTCGTCGAAAATACAGAGTTTTCCCGAAACCGGAAAAAGATACCAGAATAAGGAAGTACGTGCTCGGAAAATTCAAAAGTGCACACATAAAGCGATTGCGATATTTGAATGATTACATTTATTCGATAAACGGATGAAATGAAATTCTATTTTTGAATTTTTTATATTATATAAGTAGAATGAAAACAGGAAAGCTCTTTAAAAAATAAAGAACATATTGCAAAGCTGATGATTTGAGCTCATTTTTTACATTGTATTATAATATCAATGGAAAAAGTGTTTAATATATTTTTTGAAAAATCATATCAGAAATATAACCTATAATATTGTATATAAATATATATTTAAAAAAAGATACAACAATATAAATCTTTTTTATTATATAACTTTTATGCTGTGTCACATTGAAGGGATAAAGTTAATCGCGGCGGCCATTTTGAATTTTGACCTCGCCATTTTGTAAACAAATATTTATAAATACATTTAATAATGCAGCGTTCGTAATTTTTCACGCGTTTTACCATATATGAAAAATATTAAAATACGAAATTTACATATGAATATTCATTTTTTGATCTGAATTAAAAAAAAAATTTTTTTTTCAAAATATTCTAAATTTAATATTATAAAATTAATTAGGTCGTACAGGTTTTTATCAAAAAATAATAAATATTATTATATATTATAAATATATTCTAAAATATTTTGAGTATAAAAAATATTTTACAATATAATATATTCAAGGTTGCTCAAATATTATACGACTAATAACATGTATTAATAATATGTTAGCTTTGAAAAAATTGTAAATTATATAATTACGCATACTTATATATAAAATCACACACACACACACACACACACACACACACACACATATATATATATATATATATATATATATATATATATATATATAATTAAGATTAATATAATGAATGGTCGTCGAATGAATTTTCCGACCGTTTATTGGAGAGAGGAAAACTATTTCACTTAGAGCCATTACAATAAGTTTCACTTGACCTTTTGATAAGTTGCCATAAAATATTACACGATTCGATTTAATGGCAACACTCAAAGTACAGTGTATCGATAAATATTTGAAAACCGCTCACGTACCATATAAGAATTCTGTATATTATCGGAATTTCCTATCCGCCCTTAACGATATATATATATATATATATATATATATATATATATATATATATATATATATATATATATATATATATATATATATATTGCAGTAATAAGCATTTCTGTGATATTGTTCCATGTAATTTTACAACATTGTATCGTGTTGTGTGTTTTTTCATGTGCGCTAATATTCGTTCAAATATTAATTAGTAATTTGAATTTTGATTAATTTTCGGTTTAATTCAATTATAACGACTCGTTGTGTAGATTAAAAGCAATTATTCAAAATTCGTATAGCATAATAATTGTTTTAAATAAAAAATATGTAAAATCGTGCGTATATTCACTGTGAATTTCTTTATAAAATGTAAATTATTTATTTATTCTTCCACATCAATTTCATACCCATCAAAGTAAAGCATTTCCGATAAAACGCACTTTTTTCAGACCTCAAAACAGTCGGAATTGTCTTTTTCCGGTATAGCCTTCAAGACATTATTCGATTCGGTTTTAATCTCTTCAATCGTATCAAAACGACGTTCTCGCATTGAATTTTTGTGTTTGTTGAATATCCAGAAGTCGCACGGAGCCAAATCAGGCGAATACGGTGGTTGTGAAACGATATGATTCGAATTTTTAGCATAAAATTCGTGAAGAACTAATGCATTATGACACGGTGTATTATCGTGATGATGAAACCAAGATGCTTGACAAATGTTATAAATAATTATACCAACCTAAGAAAAAAAATACAATTTACCTACCTTCCTAGTGCCCGGGAGTTTTAAATGAGAATTTCACCTTACTTTTTTTGAATAAAAAATATCGAATTCAATTTAAGCTAATTATTTTATATGTTAGATATATTGGTATTGCGAAATAGTAAATAAATGTTTCGATATATAGAATGAAAATGTAAAATTTTCAATTGAAAAATTTTCCGGTCGCACATAAAAGGATATATAAAGAAAGGGACACCGATTGTCGACGTCGGCCAAAGAGTGCGCGAATTTAGAATTTAGAGGTTTTTTTTTTTTTGTTATTATCCGCATTTAGACGTCGATAAAAAGTAACGCCAACATCGACTATAAAATATGCTAACGTCTGCAAGGCTTCGCCGAAAGAAAAGACGCCGTTTTACGACGCTCTTCCGACGAAAATGACGCAATTCGTATGCAGAGACGACGAATGAAGGTGAACATGACGACCGATATAATAATACATGTACACGTACGCACACACAGTATATATATATATATATATATATATATATATATATATACATATATGTGCGTGTGTGTATGTATGTATGTATGTAAATGTTAGTTCAATAATTGATATTAATTATATTTCATTAGTTAAATTTATTTATATATGAATAATAAGTGAATGAAAATTGTGGGTGTTATTCAATATAAAATATAATATGAAAATAGTAAAATTTTCAATAAGATATTATGTCTGAAATGTATGAAAGAAATAAAATATAAAAGGAAAACTGATGAATAGACATATTTATGTGAGTCATACACACACACACACACACACACACAAATAATTTATGATTAGCAAGCAATAAGAGAATATTAACTTTAAATAAGAATTATATACAAACGTATATATTGTATAATTTTTTTTATATTGCAGACGAATTTTTATAGAACATTAAAGTGAAAAATAAAATTTTTATTTTAATAGAAAATATTTTATTTTATAGAATGTTGATATATATTTTTTTATAATATGAAATGAATATATTAAAACATAATAAAGGTCAAAACTTCTATTGATATATAAAATCTTGATTTAACAATATCCAAAAACTAGTTTAAAATATTTTTAAATTTATAATTGAAACATATATTAATTATATTAAAATAATATTTTATGAAATAATAATGCGGGATTCGAATCGCGTGATACAAACAGATCAATGTAGGTAAGTTAATTTACCGTTTTCAGTCATATATCGTATTTAATGTTATGAATAAATTATCAATATAAACATACATTTTCATTTAATATCAACATGATTAAATACATCACATAATAATTAACTATAATTATTATATACCAATATCGAGTGTAATATTACGAAAAAAAAGCTCTTTGTCTATTATAATATGAATATTATATATATCGGTTTTAATTCTAAAAGATCCAAAAAATATACTGTAATAAAATTTTTATACGCGTGAAAATGATCGAATTTAAATTTTCACTAGTGAAAACAATCGAGCGTTGAATGTCGGAAAAATTTAAGAAAATATTATATAAAATAAACACGTATAATATATAAACAATATATGAATAATTCAGTATTATTTTCTCGATACTTTTATAATTTTCATACGAATTGTGCTATTGTGACAAGGTGAAATAAAAAACTCGCAAATATATAATATAATATTGTGATCAAAAAGTAAGATGAAATAGTCGAAATAGTCTTTACCCGGTGTAGCATTCAAGAACAACTTCGATTCAATTTTTATCTCCTAAATCGTGTCAAAACGGCGTCTTTGTGTTGACCTTTTGTGTTTGCTGAATAGTCAAAAGTCGCACGGAGCCAAATCGGGCGAATACGGTGGTTGCGGAACGATATAATTTCACATATAGTAGCATATTGAAATATAAATAAGAAAAGAAAAGATCTTTTTTTTAATATATATATATATATATATATATATATATATATATACGTGTCATAAAATTTCTTACACCATCAAACTCGAAATATATATGATAAAAAAATCATATTTCTGAACGTCTCCATAATAACGCATCGCCTTCAAGGACCCGTTTTCCGGAAAAACGCGTCGTATTTTTTTTTTAGATTTTCCGGATCTACCGCGAATTTTTCACTTGCGCCACGAAACGTTTCCTTTCTCGTTTTCCACGCGAAACTCTTAAGAGCAATCTTTTTCTTATCCCGCTCTACCTTTCAACGAAAAAAAAATAAAAATAAAAATTGTCAGATAAGAAAACTGAAAGAAAGAAAAGAGAATGAATGAAAATCCCTTCCGAGTTCGCGGTCGTAAATCCATCTTTCGCATCGTACGTGAAAGTTTTACGATTCGGCAATATGTGAAAAATATGGAGATACATTTGTCCGAAAACGCGAGCTGAAAGAAAAATTCACAGATTTTTCCTTAGGAAATGTGAATAATCGAAAGATGAATAGCTTATTAAATATTTAACGATACACTAAGAGGGTCGAATGAAAGTTTTTTTTTTCAATTACGACTCAAAAGAAATTCTTCATTTTATACTGAATTTTTTTTTGATATTTTTTTTTTATTATATAAGCATACATAAATGAATAAATTTAATTATTTTTAGATGTTTTGCATATTATATTATAACAAACAAAAAATTATCAGATCCCTTCTTCAATACAAATATATATTTTCTTAATAATAATAATAATATGAAAAATAACGAAAATCGAGAACCCGTTTTTATATATATCGATACGTCTCATTTATTAAAATACTCATATTTCTATTTGAAAAAAAAAACTGTTTTTTTATATATATGAACATCTCAGAATTTCTCGGAAAAAGCTAAGATGCGTCGAAAAAAATATATGAAAATAAACAAAAAAAATATATATTTTCCGAGTCGTTTTTTTTTTGGAAAAATACACGAAATATATCGGAAAACTGTTGAAAAAGGTCAATTTTTGTGTACGAAAATAATGTTGTTTCCGTTTCGAGCTCTTTTTACTTTTTTTTTCGCCGTACAAAAAAAAATATTCGCTCGCGTCGTTTTTCATTGATATTTGTTTGTTTGTTTATTTATTTATCTATTTAAGTTTGCGGTCATACATTTGAGATATTAATCTATGTTTTGATATTATCGAAGAGAATAAAATATTTATATATAATCCGATACATTTTTTTTCTACTTCAAATATACATTATAAAAATATTAATATTTTCATAAAATAAAATTATCGATAACAATATCCGAAATATAATATTTTTCATAAAAAACTACAAAAAAAAAACCGATAAAAAAGAGACATAATAATAAATGAAAATTCGTCAACATTTCACGCTCAAATAGAAAAACTTCTCGCGTATTTCGCAATATTCAGAAGGAAAAGCGATTTTTCCGAAAAGAGTGCGGAAAATCGCGTCGAAACTTTCCAAATATCGAATAAGCGTTACATTTTGGATTTTATTACAATTATTATTATTGTAATATTATAATGGAAAATTTCCGGCATAAATATAAAATTGAAAGCAATCGTAAATATTTAAAGGATGAAACGTTAATACGGCGAGATCGTTTAGCCGCGTCGCGTGATTTATTTACGTGTCATCCTGTATATGCGAAGTGAAAACGACCAGTTAATTAAATATTCGATGTGCTTTATTGAGTTACAGAAGCCAACATTATCGAAATTTATTTATTTAACATAAATATTTACGACGTTTAATATTAACCATAATATATATATATATATATATATATATATATATATATATAAATTAATAAAAGATTTGGATATATTTTATTAATATATTTTTTTGAATTAAAATGTATTCAAAAGCATGTTTATATGTAAACCGTATTTGGATCATAACAATTTCCAAATATACGTTGAAAAATGTTTGTTATAACTGGTGCTCGTCATAACTGTGAAATTCCGCATTCACATAACAAACGAATATACAAAACGGATAGAGATACGTCGGCGCGAATGTGCGTAACCACCGACATATCGAAACAATAATCAAATAGGGTTGTATAAATTATACGAAAATATATAATGTAATTTAATTTTCATTTTAATAAATATTAAATTGTGAATCGATGGCGATTTTAATATTTACACGTGCGTGTGTGTGTGTGTGTGTGTGTTTTTTTTTGGGTTTGTCGATACGTCATAAATTTTCATTAACGGTTGAAAAAAAAATTTGTCGGAAAATTGGTGCGGGTCTCTTTTTTTCGGTTTTGTTAGGCGAAGTTAAAAAAAAATACGGTGGAAAAATTGTGGAAATATTAATTAAAACGCGAAGGTATTTTGATATACGATACCATAAATGTTAAAAATTATGGAATATACGATCGGCCATTTTGGCGAAATATCGAAAAATTGAATGTTTTATATTATCGTAAATAATGATCGATAAAATGTTCCAATATATTTGTGTTGTGATTTATAAATAAATTAATGATTTTATAACACTGTGATCAAAAAGTAAAACAAATTTGTTTATAAAATGTAAATTTTTTATTTATACTTCCAAATCAATTTCATCCCCTTCAAAATAATCCTCGTCCGATAAAACGCACTTTTGCCAACGCTTTTTCCAGTACTCGAAATAGTCGCACGGAGCCAAATCAATCGAATACGGTGGTTGGTCAAAAAAAATTGCAAAGAGCCAATGCAGCATGACATGGTGCATTATCGTGATGAAACAAACAAGAGTTGTAAAAAATACGTGTAACTCGGAGATTATTAAACCTTTTGAAAAACAGATGCTAGGCAAATATTTTAGACAGTCTTACCAATCTAGGAAAAAAAGTACAATTTACCTGCCTTCCTAATATCCGAAAGTTTTAAATGACAATTTCGCCTTGTTTTTTGATCACAGTAGTATATATATATATATATATATATATATATATATATATATATATATATATATATATATATATAATATTTGAAAGAATAAAAGTAAAAAAAATACTTTTTTATATTTATATATTATAATACGTTTATAAAAAATAATATATGTTTTTTTGTCAAATTTTTCCCAAATATAAAGTTCCTTTTTTTCAGCTGAAAAACTTAGAATTTTCAACGGTGTAGTTTCTTCATGCGGAATTTATAAATTTATTTTCTGTAACGGCAGACTTTTTTTTATATAAAATATATAAAATCGATAAACGACATGTGATATAAAAAAAAACTTTACAAGTAATAAAAAAAAAACTTTATTTTAATATTATATATTTCGCAATATCGTATATTACGAAAATGTTTCACATTTTCAATTTATTATTCGTTTCCGTTTTCGAAAAAAAAATGTAAAAATTTTTAAACAAATTCAACAGCGTAAATTTTCATTTTTTAACAACAAAATGAAAAATTACGATAACTTTGTTCATTAAATTTGCATTGCAACGAAGTTTTTTCCTTTTCGAAAGTTTTTTTTTCTATATTATATATTTCGTTTCCGCTTTTTCTTGAAAAATTTTCGTCATTTTTACACAAATTATTGAATAAATATTATTGTACGTTAACTAATATATATATATATATATATATATATATATATATATATATATATATATATATATATATATATATATATATATATATATATATATTGAATTTAATTATATTTGATTTTATTTTGTTCAATCATTTTTTATTGGAATGAGGTATAAAATTTAACATTTTTTTCTGAATATCGAGTACATTTTTTTAGAAATAAATTTTCAAGTATCGTAATATTATTTATATAAAAAAATAATAATAACGATGATTAATAATGGAAGATTTTTTTTGTTTTGAGAAAAAATCTGGCCAACGAACAATTCAAAATATCCAAATAATAAGAATATATTTTTATCGTCATAAACATATTATCAAAAATGTCATTTTTAGTTATCGAATTTTTTTTATGAAAAAGTAATATAATTTATATATCTTTTTCAAAAAGGAATGAAAATATTTTATAAATCAAAATGTGAATATTGAAGAGGATTTTCATGAAAAATATCAATATCAATTTCTATGAAAAAAAAATATATACACACACACAAATATTTGTTTTAAGAGATGGCACGTCATGTTTCTGAAACTTTTTATTTTGATTCTCAATCCTTTTTAAATATTGTTCTTTCCGTTCGTTTCATTTTAAGAGTTGGACGTTCGACGTTACGCGCTCCGATTTTTTTTTTTTGATTTTTCGCATTTTCTTACTTTATTTTTTGGCTGTCGGATATTTTTCACGAATAGATTTTTCCGTATCGTTTCGCACGAATAATCCAATTACTGAACGTGCGTGAAAAAGAAAAGGGCGAATTTTCCGACCAACAGTTTCGACACATTTTCATTAACTGCTTGTTTATTTGACGCACGAATTTAATTAGAAAACGAAATAACATTACTTACAACACATCAATTAAACATATATTATATTTTTTACACTTCCAATATATAAACCTAAATATATAACACTGTGATCAAAAAGTAATGTGAATTTTTTCATAAAATATAAATTCTTTATTTATTCTTTCAAATCAATTTCATTCCCTTCAAAATAATCCCTGTTCGATAAAACGCACTTTTGTCAAAACTTTTCCCAGTCTAAGCCTTTAAAGACCTTCTTCGATTCGGTTTTTATTTTCTTAATCGTCTCAAAACGACGTCTTTGCATTGGCGTTTTGAGTTTGCCGAGTAGCCAGAAGTCGCACGGAGTTATATCAGGCGAATACGGTGGTTGCGGAACAATACGATTCGAGTTTTTGGCAAAAAGTCTAGAAATAAAATACAATTCACGTGCTTTCCTAATACCCGGAAGTTTTAAATAGTAATTTTACCTTACTTTTTGATCACAGTAATATATATTAAAAATAATAATACGCTTTATATATAATTACATCTTTTACATGGTTTGCCGCTAAACAAAACAGTTAAAGGTAAATAATAGAAAATTAATAGGTTTAGTAAAATAAATTGTATGTAGATTTACATAATTGCCTTTGGCATGAGGAAAATAAATTTTCAATAGAATTCAACGTTCACGGCGAAATTTTCACGCTTCAGTTGTATATATTTTCTCATAATTTTCACCGTAAATCATTTTAATAATTGCAATAATTATTATCGCTTTAAGGTTTATTCGCAAATATAAATATTATATATTCACAAAAAATACATAAACATATCAAAATATTGCTAATTGAAAAAAAAATATACGATCGTTTGTGAACTGACATTAATATAAAATTAATTATGTTCCGCTTTAGCCTCGAAAGTAACGCCTTTTTAAGAGCGAAAAAAAATATATTTTCATAATTAAATTTAAAATTTTCTACTTAAAAGTTTTCCGGCTTTATTTTCATACCGAAATGAAAAACTATTAAAGCGTTGACGCATAAACGACCATAGTTTAAATTAAATTTTAGATGTATGAATGAAATTAATTTTTGGCATCAAGTGAGTCTTAAAAAATTTAACGCACAAATTAAAAAAAAAAACATTTTTTTAGTTAAATATAATATAAATGTATATATTATATTGGTTGTTTAATATATGTGAATTTTTTCAAGTGAGCAACATTCGATTAAATCCATTTGTATGAATAAATTATCGATAAAAAGTAGAAAATTCCCGTTCGTAAAACGTAATAAGATATGCGACACGACATTCGCTAGGAAAAAAAAATTACGGAAAATTTCGGAAAAGTGTAATGATTCGTTTTGAATTCAGTGAGCGTTCGGTTTTCGGGCGAATTTGCATTCGCGACGAAATGTCGCAAGTTTTCCTCGGAAAAACGGAAAATATTCCCGAGAAAATTGTCATCCGAAATAAAATCAACGTTTATGCGAAAGTATCGCGCCGCGAGAATATGTATATTAGAAGAAAAAAAATAGAGTGAAATATGTCTGAAAAGACATTTTATATGAAAATAAAAAGAAAGTAAGTTATTTTACTTTATAATCTAATTCATTATTTATATATTTTTTTATTAGATATAACTTTTTATTAGATATAACATTTGTCAAAAGGTTTAATTATCTCCGAGTTACACGTGTTTTTACAATTCTCGGTTTCTTCAAAAATTCGTCTCATATCGTTACGCAACCACCGTATTCGACTGATTTGGCTCCGTGCGACTTATGGCTATTCAGTAAACTCGAAAGGCCAATGCGGGGACGCCATTTTAACACGATTGACAAGATAAAAATCGAATCGATGAAGGTCTTGAAGGCTATACCGGAAAAAGACTATCATTCGCAAAAGTGCGTTTTTAATCGGACAATGATTATTTTGAATTGGATGAAATTAATTTGAAAGAATAAATAAAAAAAATACATTTTATAATCAAATTCATCTTTATTTTTTATTACGATGTTATAATAGTGTTTTGCTTGGTATTAAAATTATATTAATATAATTATTTCGTTGTAATTAAATATATACAAATTATTTTGTATTAAAAAAATTCTTAATTTTAATATATAAATGTCAACAGAAAATAATTAACTCGTTACACGCAAACTCACTACGTTTGGCGATTCAATTATCGCGACGAGATTTTCCGTGGAAAATCCCTCAAGTCCCGTTATTATTAGAGTTGTTTTTGTGGATTTTTCCACCGCAAATATAAATGTATATATATATATATATATATATATATATATATATATATATATCATAGACATAATATAACATAATTTAATGTATATTTGTGTGTTTGCATAAAATTTGCGTGGTTTTACCATCTCGGTTAACTGTTTGTTCTTTTTATTATATTATTATTTCTCAAAATGAGATGTTTTTTTTTTTGCTAGCGTAAAATTGAAAATATTACCACCAAGTAAATGTGATGTTAAACTTGCAAAAATATATTGTATACGAGCACTAAAGGACGTTTTTATCGAATTTTTGACCTTATTTTTTTTTTTTGAAGTGTTCTCTTTCGAATGATTCGCATTTAAGACGATATAAATTCTAATACAAATATGTAATTGTATTACGATTTTTTTTATTTTCAATCGAATTATGAAATATTATAACAATAATCATACTACAAAAAAAATCAATCGAAATAGAAAATTGAAAATTCGTAACATCGATCATAAATATTATATTCTGAAAGGGCTATTTATATATATATGAAAAAAGGAAAAGAACGCGTATCTTATATTTACTTAAATATATATATATATATATATATATATATATATATATATATATGTAAATGTAATCGTTATAAAAATCAAATTAAATTTCTTGAAAGCATCCTGTTTAATGACACGAAAAAAAATCGGGAATTACTCATCAAAACAAATAAAAAGTGATTTTAATCATTGTTATATGGAAACGAGATAGGAATACAATGAAAGGAATCATAACAAAGCCTTCTCAAATAAACAGACAAATATATATATATATATATGTGTGTGTGTGTATGTGTATTCAAATTTGAAAATAACATGTTCGTTTAATTTTCCATCGTTTTCTTCGTTGTTATTTTCCCGCCAATAACGTAACATTTTTAAATTTCAATATAATTAATTTCCAATAGCGAATAACTCGCGTTCATTTTCATTCGTCGCTTTATCGAGGTTTTAATTTCATTCATTTAAAAAAACAAATATAAATATTTATGTGTATGTTTTAAAATTCAATTATATATATATATATATATATATATATATATATATATATATATATATCTTTTTCAATAAAGGGTTAATATATTGTTTTTCTTTATAATATTTAATACTAAAAATAATTATAAAATTATACTGTATATTTATATAACGTAATACATAATTTATAATATAAATATATATTCTATTACTTTCTATACATTCTATTATATAGTATATATACGGTTAATCATTTTGGATTTTGAACGTTTCTCGTGTCTCTTTTTTTATATAATATAAACGAAACCTTTATACTTCCATTACTTTCTTCCTTTTATATGATCACATTTTATTTTACCATACAATCAATTTCTATAATAGATATTCGTGTTTTTACGGTATATATATATATATATATATATATATATATATATATATACATTACTTGAATTTAATCCACTTTTAGTCTACATTAAAACCAATGTTGGATTAAATCCGATCTACTGAAACCGATGCGGGTTTTGGTACTGAATTAATTCTCTTCAATTCAATGCAGAGCCTCCTAATTTTAAACACACACACACACACACACACACACATATATATATATATATATATATATGTGTGTGTGTGTGTGTGGTTATACGTTTATAATGACTTTTTATTGAGGGTTTCATTTTAAAAGTCAGCGTTTCTCAAGCGGCACTCAATTTCTATTACGGACAAAGGTTTTTTGCAATTTCGTTTAATTAGAATCGAAGGAAAAAAGACATTTTACCGGAACGATAGACAATTAGCGAACGTTGCAATTTTTAACGATAGTTTTCTTAGATTTAAAATGTATAATTACGTAATTATATGAATATGAAGTTCTATATATATATATAATTTAAAAATTTATATGTATTTTATTTATTATTAATAAAAATTGCAAGCTGAATATTATTGAAAATTATTAAATTTTAATTAAAACTCTTGTTATGCAACTAAAATATAGTTAAAAATAGAAAATACTAGTTTCTGAATAATGTTGAAAAAAATCTGATATTATGCATATTATAAAAGTAGCTTTTTTTATAAAAAATCATTAGATTTGTAATGAAAAAATATTTTACTTAAAAATTATAATGAATAATGAAATATTTTATATAGTCGACGATTCAACGATTTCACAATTAATAGAAAATGTATAAAATATATGGTGAATATTAAGTAAATTTAATATGATAATAAAAACTACGTTTACTTTTCATCTAGAAATATATAATCGCCTATACGTATTTCACGTCACGTATTCGCAAGTCCAGAACTGAAAATCCGGGATTATTTCGTTTGAATAAGATTAATCGCCTCAATAGTTTTGACTGTCAACTTTGCCGTTTTTTTTTTCCGTAGACATAAATTATGATCGTTACAAATATCAGATTTTTTTCTCGTCAAAAGTGGGGCGGAGCAGAAGAAAAGGGAAAAGTTTGAAAAAAGAGCGAAGAAAAATGCCGTAAGGTACGAATTTTCCGAATTTTCTCCGACCAACTTTTTCATTCAAAATTCGTCATCTTGTTCCGTATATTAATAATTTATATATATATATATATATATATATATATATATATATATATATATATATATATATATATATATATATATATATGCAAAATTTAATTTAGAAAGAAAATATGTGCTTATTTTATAATAAAATTAAAAATACTACTGTGATCAAAAAGTAGGGCAAAATTGTCATTTAAAACTCCCGGACATTAGGAAGGCAGGTAAATTGTAATTTTTTGTCTTGGTTGGTACAACTGTTTATAACATTTGCCAAGCGTCTGTTTGTCAAAAGCTTTAATTATCTTCGAGTTATACTTGTTTATACAAATCTTAGGTCTTTCATCTAGATAATACACCATGTAATACTGCATTGGTTCATTGGTTCTTCGTGATTTTTTGACAAAAATTCGACTCGTATCGTTACGCAACCACCGTATTCGCCTGATTTGACTCCATGCAACTTCTGGCTATTCAGCAAAATCAAAAGACCAATGCGGGGGATGCCGTTTTGATACGATTGAGGAGATAAAAACCGAATCTAAGAAGGTCTTGAAGTCTATGAAGGAAATAGAATATTGCGAATGTTTCGAGGATTGGAAAAAGTGTTAGCTAAAGTGCATTTCATCGGACGGTTATTACTTTGAAGGGGATGAAATTGATTTGGAAGAATAAATAAAGAATTTACATTTTATAATCAAATTCACCTTACTTTTTGATCACAGTGTTATAATAATATATATAAGAATATTTTATGTTAATTTTATATATTTATCAAATAAAGATTTTCATTTGTCGGAAAAACGTCGGATAAATAAATGACGCAACTTTTAAATGAAATGTCACCGTCGACGTAAAACTAGTGAAAATTTCGAAATACATTTTACGCGCGCATTTATATAATAGTAAAGTTAAATGTATTTTCTTGCCTTTCGTGCGCTTTTCTCGAAATTTTATTTTTTCGCGGAAAAAACATCGCGAAAGTTTTCGCCGTACCGACACGAGAAAATGAAAAATTCGCATCGCGGCAAAACAAACGGATGCGACGGAAAAATGTACGCGAGAAAAGCTCATTTTCCATATAAAGTTAATCAAATCTCTCTTCCGTAAAAGCGAAAGTCGACGCCGTATTTTATTTTATTTTATTTATTTTACTTTCTTTTCCTTTTATTTTTATTTTTTTTGTTTTTCGCGTCCGTGTAAACTCACAACGTTTACGATATTAAATTGACACGGAATATTTCGGAAAAGCGATTTCCGGATTTTCATCGAACCGTTAAATAATTCGCTTACGAACGCCTTTCAAAGGCTGAAAAGAAAAAGAAAAACGACGATATTTCGTTTATTCGTAGCAATTTCAACGAAAATAATTAAGTAGGTTTTTTTATATATATATATTTTTATAATATAATATTATAAAAATATATAAAAATAATTATTTAAATGAAACCTAAATAATTTGGCATAATTTATAAAGCGTGTAAATAATTAACAATTAAGTATTGTACTTGAATTTTAGTAAAAATAGTCTTCATTGTATTTAAAATGGTTTATTTTTAATTCATTATTTTATTTAGAAGACACATTTTTTTTCAACAAAATATATATTTTATATATAATTAAAAATATTTCTATTTATGAATTATTATTTTTATAATTTTAAATGATAGATTCGTTTAAAATTATGATCGCTAAATATGTGTAAAATAATATAAATATATATATATATATATATATATATATATATATATATATATATATATATATATATATATATATATATATATATATATATATATATATATAGAATTTTACGACAATATATGTTTAAAAAAGTTCAATAAAATGTTACGATCAATACTTATTATAGCGTTAAAAATATTTTATAGAAAATTTTAGAATTAATTTGTCTTTATTAAATATAGTTAAATTAATCAAAAAAAATGTATTAATAATATATAAATGAAAAATGATAAATTATTAAAAAAATATATAGAACAGTGAATTAAAAGTATTATCATAATTAAAAAAAAAACAGGAAAAACAAATGGAAAAGCCAAATATAAAAATTGGTATTTTCCACGTTGAATGACAACGAAATATTTAATCTAAGCGACCGCGCCTTCGGTTTTTCGCTCATTAAAAGCGAATATTGTGACACGGTTTTTTTTTTCTAAATTAAACCAAAAATAAGGTACAAGGAATGAAAATGTCGAAACAGAGGAAAAATAATAATAATAATGTTGGACAAAAAAAAATACTACAGGACTTTGACGGCGAAGGGTCGTTTTTTGTCGTCATCAATCACTCGTCAAGATAAATCGCGAATAGAGTAATTGATGGATAACGACCTCAAAAAAAATATGTTAAATATTATATATAAAAATATGTTCTCAAAAAAAAAAAAAAAAATAAAATATGAAATGGGTACAACGCACATAACCGACCCTTAAATTCGCACGTCAACGAAAAAAAATTATTCTATTTATTAGATATCAAAATAATTATTAATAAATTTATGCGATATTAAATATTGTCTCACAAACATTTATGGATTCCATAAATTGAAGCAATTTTCAGAAAAACGTTGAATGAAAATGGGATAAAATTCTATAAAAGTGTACAAAACTGATTTATCATCCATCGACACAGTTTTTTTAAGGTCACACTAAAAAAAATCAACCCTTAAACTCCCACACGTATTTTTAACACTTTAATGTAATATATATATTTAACGAAAAAAATTCGTTTTTCTCAGAAAAAATATTATCGATTTTTAACCAAAAAAAAAAAAAAAAAAAACAGAGTAATATATTTTATAAAATTTTGTAATACGATAATCACATTAATTATTTTATCGCGATTCATTTTAATTTTATAAATATAACACGCGATAGGTGTCAAACAAACAAAAAAAAATAAAAATAAACACACGTTCTCCGTAAAAATAGGGGTTGCGTATTAAAAGGAAAACGAATCAGTTACAAAAGGGTCGTTTAGACCGGAACACGCGTGCACTATTAAAGGACAAAGGTTAAGGGGGTTGAAATAAGAATAAATCGTGTGAATATACGCGATTTTTTTTATTTTCTTTATTTTTTTTTTGTTATTCTTTATACAACACGAGCACGATTAAATGTACAGGGGGTGGAAAAAAGTGTAAAGAAACAGGGTGGAGCGAATAGTGGCGCACGTTACGACAACGGTTAAGGTCACGGTCACGTCGAATGCGGTCGCAAAAATTGATGAAGAAAAAATGAATTGTAAATTAACACGTATAAATTGTAAATTAATGTAAAAAAAATCTTTTGTCAATTTTTCTAGATATTATTTTCATTATAATATATTATGATATTTTTTATTTTTCATATATATATATAAATATAATTATATATATATATATATATATATATATATATATATATATATATATATGATAAATTACTAAATCTGATCATATTATATTTTAATGATTTAGTAAAAATGTGAGTCATAATGAATATTTAAATCTATAGGATTTATATAAATATTCATTAAAATTATTTTCCACTATAATAACGAGACTATAATCTATTCATTGTGATGTTAATTTTCAATAAAAAATAAACGGAATAGTTATTGTATTTTTTTAATATAAAATAAATTACAAATTTAATATATTTTTTTAAATATATAGAATTTTTATATAATAAATCGATAAAAAATAAAATTAATAATGTTCTTTACATAATGACATTTATCTATAAAAACGCTAACAATCTATGAAGCGATAAGGCAAAAAAAAATAAATTCTCACGGAAAATTTCAATAGAGCGGAAAAACATAATGACTGGCGAACAACGAGCGGGGAAAATGATTTCGGTTTTGCATTTTCCGCGACGTTTGAGACGCGCCAAAGTCGTCCATTGCTACGCGATATCCGGGCGGAGAATTTTCATGCGCTTTTCCACGGTTCGCAATCGTGCCGGTCGGAAAATGGGAAAACTCTTTGTGCGCGCGACGGGATGGTGGGTGAGGTGGGCGGGAAAAAAGTGTTACAGCCCGATGTGGGTGCGTGCGATGGGTCCGTTAAATTAGAAGTGGTCGTATTAAAAGACTAAAGATACAGGGTGTTCGAAAACATCGTTCACTGTATATATTATATAAAAAGTAAAAAACAGTCGGAATAGTCGTCTTTTTCCGGTATAGCCTTAAAAACCTTATTCGATTCGATTTTTATCTCCTAAAACGTGTCAAAACGGCGTCCCCGCATTGGCCTTTCGAGTGTGCTGAATAGCCAGAAGTCGCACGGAGCCAAATCAGTCGAATACGGTGGTTGCGGAACGATGAGTCGATTTTTTGACAAAAAAACACGTGTAACTCTGAAATAACTAAAAATTTTGATAAACAGACGCTTGACAAATGTTAGACAATCCTACCAACCTAGGAAAAAAATTACAATTTACCAGCCTTCCTAATGCCCGAGAGTTTTAAATAACAATTTCACCTTACTTTTTGATTACAGTAGTATATAATAAAATTTTTTGTATATATATATATATATATATATATATATATATATATATATATATATATATATATATAATTGGTATAACAAAATTACATCATAGCTGATTAATATTTTTATCCTTATTAAATACATATAATACAAAAAGACGATTAACGAATAATGCCTATATTTTCGAATGTTATCCGATTAGTCGACACCTTATATACAAGTAATATATAGTACTACGGTTTCATGTCGGATAATTAAATCGGAAAAAAGTCGAATATATCGGAATAGAAAAATTTTTAAAACGGTGTCGAAATATTCCATTACACATATATTCAGCAATTAGGCGTATAAATTTAAAAATTCGATTTTTTTTTCTTAATATTATATACATTAAGCGAATAATTATTATGGTAATTTAACGTAATCGCACCAACCCTTCATATTCATGCACATGACTGAAAAATTGTTAATACCTTAAAAGGGTATTAAAAATTACGGCACTCTAAAAATATAGTGAATTTTCATTACGTAAGATATAATAATTCTGATTGACGTTAAATGTTAAAATATTTATATAAAAGCGTGCGATCGATTAAAATATTTAACATAAATATTATTCATAATTTTATAAAATTTAGTGTATTTCTTAATATTAAATTTTAATCGTTCATCACATTGTACTGAATAGAACTAGCGTTAGGAAATATTGGCTTAGATTCAAAATGGCGTATGTAGACTTCATTATAAATTTACGATTTTCAAGGTATTAATTTCGGAAATAATTAACGCATACATTATTAACATCATTAATTGTTAAATAAGCAAGAACATTGGAAATATATATATATATATATATATATATATATATATATATATATATATATATTGCATATTATATATTGTAATACTAAATTCTATTGAATATTTTATTAAATCAATTTTACTTTACATATGTTATATTGTAAACTCTCGCTTATCGCTGATTTTACGTTTCAAATTCGTCCGCGATAAGTGAAAATCCGCGATATAGAATCTCTAAATAAATAATTGAGCAATAAAAATTATCTATATCATCTTTATTAATATACTTTAGGTGTTTTTATAAAACAAAAACGTTAATTTTCTAAAGATAGATGTAAAATTGTAATGACTTTCAATGAATATGTGCGCAAAAAAAAAATTTTTTTTCTAAAGTTTTATAATAAATTAGGTTTTTTTTACTAAAAATAATATATTAAAAACATTGTCCTTGAACCGCATTCGAATAATTTCACAATATATAAAATTTTCTAAAGAAAATTGCAAAATATTAGTCGTGTAAATATAACAAAAATTTTACTATTAAATATCATTAAAAAAATATATAGATTTGAAATAATTTACTAAAACGGAAAAAATTCGTATCGTATTCACATTTTTATGATATTAAATCAACCCTAGTGACGCCACTGTTTCGTACGTAATATCGCTTGTTTTTTTTTTTTTTTGTTTATTTGTTGTTCTAAAAATTCATTCGCATCGCACACTTAAATCGCATTCGAGAACAACTTTCGTACAAAATTAACGAATTCGACCGCAAAAAGAACGAATTCGACTGCAAAACAAATTCGTGAGCTAAATCTGACTACCTTGAATATAAAATATATATATATATATATATATATATAAATTTCGTCGTAATATATTTTACGAACTAATCAAAAATTTACATATTCGTTACAGCGTCGTAACAAGGCGACTTTTTTCCACGATGTTTTCTTTTTTTTTCCCCATTTCGTTCTCGTTTTTCCGTTATTTTCCGAGATTTTTCATCATTATTATTATTATGCTTTATTTAAATCAAGATTAATAATAAAAATGTTTCGTTTTAACGACACGAGTACGGAGCGTTAGAAGTTCTAGCTTTTTTTTTTTTTTTTGTATCGCACCTTTTTAATCTGACCCCGAGTAATTATTGAAGCTTTTTTTGAGCTTTCAAAATATAAAGGTCATGATGAATTCCGTCGCGTACAAAACGTTACGTATAATAAATACACAGGATCGATGGAAAGTAATGAAAATAAATATTTATGTATGTTCAATATCCGAATAAAATAAATCTCAAAAATACTAAAAATTAAATTCAGTTTATTTTTTTAGCAAAATCTTTATTAAAATTTTAAGATATTTTATTTTTTATAAAAATATCTTTAATCAATAAAATAAATTATAATATGAAAAAAAAAAACAAAAAAGAAATATATTTACTGTTACTTAAATTAATAATTTCTGAAATATAAATACCAATAAATATTTATTAAAAAAATATATATAACTGATTATGTTAATTATCTAAAATTATCATTAATTATCTAATGCTGAAAATATAAAATAAATTTATATTGTATTTTATTATAATATTTATATACAAAAATATTAATTAAAAATAAAATAAATATATTATATAATAAAGATCGTTAAATTTTAGGACGTTTATATATATATATATATATATATATATATATATATATATATATATATATATATATATATAATATTATTATTATGTACTAAATTAAAAATCTAAACGTGAGATAAGTTTAATGGATATGTTAGTAGTTTTTTTTATTGAAATATTTTATATAAATATTTCTTAATTATTACTAGAAAATTTAAAGCTTGATATTTTTTTACGTTCAAACAAATTTGATCAAATCAAAATATCATAATTTATTTTATGTGCAATAAATATATATATATATATATATATATATATATATATATATATATATATATATATATATATATATATATATATATATATATATATATATAATGTTATAATATATTAAAAAAGTTTTATTTTCAAAAAATAATGATTTTATTACGGATTAGATGCGCGATAAATTGTTTTTCAACTCTTAATATAATATATAAAATTAAATTACGATATAAATAATAATATTCTCAACCGCGACATAAATTTACATATGAAATTGTAAAGTTATAAAAGTTTTCAGTTTCGAACTTAAGAACAACAATATATTTCAATTTAATCGAAACTGTAAATCACGTTACAATAGCGAAATTACATACAAATCCGAAATGATCAACTTCAATACGAGTTAATTTATTTTTATAAATAATATAAAAATATATTATTTTATATTTGCAATAATAAAATAAAGTATATATACGTAATTATAGAGTTACAGCTAAATATATATAACATATTATTGTTGCAAAAATAGGTGAGTATATTCGATTATTAATCGTTTTAATATTAAATAAAATTATATAAAGTAGCATATTTTTTTTTTAAAAAACAGAAAATAACTATGATAGAATGAAAATGTCGGAAAATATACGTTGAAAAGTGAAAAAGTGGGCGAGTTTGTTGTCAAACAAAGCTCGATATACAACACTTTTGAAACGACACGTGTTATTCGACACGTGGTTCGCTTTTCAAAATTAAAATATAATAATTTACATTAGAAATATATTAATATAATATAAAATATATAATTGCAATATTGAAATTTAAATATATATATATATATATATATATATATATATATATATATATATATATGGTATATATATATATATATATATATATATATATATATATATATATATGTGTGTAAATAAATATGGGATAATTTTAGAATTTACTTACTTAAAAGTGCGTTATGTACGTAAATGTTTACGCGTACTTTGTGTGCAATGTCAGGGGTTTGAAGACTGTTGTCCGGCAGACGGTTGAGCCCCGAATGAATGGGGCTCTCGTTCCGGGGCTCGCGTGCCCGACTAAGAACCCCACCCTGTCTCGAAAGTTTAGGGTTGTCACAAATACGCACTTAATTTATTTAATTAATTTATAGTATGTATGTATATATATATTTTTTCTTCAATATTAAAACGTAACTCGGCAGAACTTATATAAAAACTAATGGATATTATATATATATATATATATATATATATATATATATATATAATGGTTCAATTTTTCGGATAATTTGACGATTTTCATTGATAAAAAAAAATAATAATTTTTTTAATTTTTTAACACATTTATCAAAAATATAAAATTATTAAAATAAAATAAATTGAATTAAATTCTATTTTGTACGAATAATAATTGACTTGAATTATTAATACAAATTACTTATAATTAAAAAAAATATATAAAACTGAAAAAAAATGAATTTTTTATATTCGCATCTATAAAAATTATTAATCAATATAAAAAAAATAAATTGTTACATTTAAATTATAGCTCGATTTTTAATGAATAATAATTGAAAAGAGAATTTAATAATAAATAATGTAAACGATATGTGATTTGAACCCTGAACTTATAGCGTTGTAAATTCTAATTGAAACAATTATATGCGTTAAGGTAGGTAATATTGAAATATAATAATATTTTTGCAAATTTAACATTGTATAAATATTCAATCAAATAATAGTTTTCAAATTGAAAAACAATTTTTAGAAAGCCTTCAATCAATTATGGTTTATAAATTGATTATAAAAATATTATTGTAAATTTATCATAAAAATCGAGAGCAATTTTTAAGAAATAACCTTTTTACAATATATTTTTTTATGCAATATTTTTTTAAATAATTAGATACTATTTTTAAATAATTAAATATGAATTTTTTTTTTTGAATAATTCTAATATATTTTTATTGTTAAATTGTTACAAGTCAATTTACATCACCAATATGAGTCATCGGTTCTATGCTCAAACCTTTATTTTCACGTTGATATATATATATATATATATATATATATATATATATATATATATATATATATATATTTAAATCATATTAAACCAAAATTGTACAACCCGTGCTAATAATTCGCACACGTTTATATAATATGTAGTCGCATTAATATATACAAAATATCTAGGTACTATATATGATAATCGGATGGCAAATATAGAACAACCAACCCTAACCGGGTGCCTAGCAGCGGTTTTTAGGTATCTTCGGTCGTTGCGCAGAGAAAACAGGGTTACAAACGAGGAGAGATCAGACTTGGTGGGCGGTGGCGGGTGTCCAACACAAGGGGCGGAAACCCTGAACCACCCTTAGAAGGCATCATACCCCCGGGTTCGACCCCCGAGGCCACATATCCCAGAACCGACTGCGCAGAGACCCTTCATCATACCGTCGGAAGTTTTTCGCAGATATCGAAAAAAGATAGCTTAAAATCACAGCACTGAGGTTAAAGTTGACTCTCTCTCTCACTCTCTCTATCTCTCTTTTGTGGTCAAATCGTTCGAAACTAACGCACCCCAAAGGTCCTTTCGGTTTTCACAGGAGATCCACCTCGTATATATTGGTCCGAATATGTGATACTTGGCTACGTAATCTTTTTTTTTAAATTTTATATAAAGTCTGATTATGAGCTTTATTCTTATATATACTAAATGAATATAATAAAAGTATGATAAAATATAAGAATTTTCAATATTTTTATTACACAAATCTCAAAAAAAAAAATTTTTTTTGTTCCTAATATCTATTTTTAATATATTTCAAAATATTCTAAAATTTACTCAACTGAAAGATATATATATTATTAAGTTTTTAAAGTAATTTAATTAATTTTAATTTTTTTATATAAATAAATATATGAAGCAAAAGAATCGCAAATTCTTTAAATCATTTTAAATTAAAACTTCATAGATACCAATTGGTGATCTAATATGAATTAATCGTTTATAATTTAAATCACTTTTATATAGAAATTATAAATTTTACAATTTTGGTATTATATTATATATTTACAATGATATAAGACAAAATATATAGAAACTTATACCCAAAACTGATATCAAATTACAAGAAAATCATAATTTTACAAATAGAATAATTCTTCAATATCACACTATATTTATGAATAGTCATCATTTAATTTTCTAGAATTTCCGGTGAATTTTCCAATGAAATCATCTACTGAACAAAATTATTGACATTCTTAATGACTCAACTCGACAAGAACAACAGACGA
>JANIJI010000016.1:1497500-1592500 GCA_024500535.1 Leptonema lineaticorne | reverse complement strand
TTTCAAATATATATTTTATCATAAAAGTAAACGACGCAAAAGTGTTACAATATATTTGTTTATATGCTAAATTATGAATAATAGTAAGATTTATTTCACTAGCTACAGAAACTACTAGTTAGTAAATTTATTAATATGATTGCAATAAAACGCATTTTAAAATATGCGAAGGAATATTAAACAGAATATTCATATTGTTCAATGTTTTCGTTGCCAGTTTTGTTTTTCTTTTTCTTTATTATTATTACTATATTTATTAGGAATCATCGGTTTGTTCTAATTCTAGGCACAACTGATAGTGAAAAAGTTAATTCTAAAATGTATAAATTATTAAATTACCGTGAAATAACAGGATTAAAAATAAGAAATGAGTGTATTAATATATCAATATTTTATACTACTTTTAATTTAAGAAAATATTATATGAAATATTCAATATTTTTTTTGCAACATTTTTTAAGTTTATATTTAAAACAAATATATCATCACTTGCCGGATGAATATTTAGGAAAATTCAAAAATTACTAAATAGATGTGATTTTAATATAATAATAATAATGTATAAAAAAAAACCAAAAACAAACTTATCACCAAATTTAAATCAATTGAAATATAGTTTATATAATAGTTATGAATAAAAATAAAACCAATCATTTTAATACAAGTTTAAATAAATAAATTCGACGTAACAATTTTAATCATTATATATTATAATTTTACATCTTTGAATTTTTAATTTAAGTATTTTTTTTTATTACATCATTCAATATTTTCACTATTATAATTGAGTTTATAAAAGAGTAAATTGAAAAGTTTTAATAACAAGATCACAAATTACAGATCATATCGTAATAATATATAAAATGTACAAATAGTTCAATGCAAAAAAAAAAAAATATTGTAATAGTTGTCTTATAATTTTAGTAATTATTTATGAATTAAAATGTAATTTTACACATTAAGCATGTTTTGAAAAATTTATGGTCTATTAAAAAATGTTCACATGTTAAAAATATAATGCATATCACTATCACAGATGAATCAAATATTATTAAATTATCCAAATTATTAAAAACCTTCAATTCTATTAAAATATTGGTTCATATAAAACACACAATCAAGAGAGCGCAATGTTATTTTTTTTATAGTTATGTGAATTGATAATATATAATATATCTTGTTTAAATAAGATATACTTGTATAATAAAAACGAAAAAAAAAATAAATCACGTACAGCCTTTATTATCACCATCATTGTGAAAAATAATGATAATACAAAAAAATCACAATATTAAAAATTATTAAGTTACAGCATTTTTTTTTTGAAAAAAAAATCGCCGTCCGTAATAAAAGTGAACGACGAACGGTTTCTTACAACGTGTATTGCAGAAATCTTAACTTTTTTCTTCTTTCTGTTTAATCTCTTGCTTTCTTCCCAAGAGGTCGTAATGAGGTGGACGTTGTCTACCCTAAAATTTAATAGTTAAATGTTCACAATAAAATAAAATATGTATTAAAAAAATATGCAAGTCTACTTGAGGAATGTGTAACATTAAAGGCAGTGAAAAATCTCAATTATCAATAAATTAATAAAATTAAAATAAATTTAACAACTTAAACTGGATCTACAAATTCCATAATTATTAATATTAACAAGTATTGATGTAATCAAACTTTTGATATTAATTTAATTGAAATATATAATCAAGTAATAAAAAATCAATATTTTATATTATAAAAAAAAAATATTTATAAACCAAATATTGAATATAAGCAAAACGGAACAATTTTCTAAGTAAAACGTGTATAAATTTCGCATTTGTACCCATTTACATATAATAAACATATTTATATTAACTTCTTTAACTATTTCATATTTTATTAATGAATAATTCGTAATTTAAATTAAAATAAAAATAAATTTTGAAATCTATCTTATAATTAAATGTTGTCGAAATATGTGTTATAAAGCAAATTAAATGTTTTTATAAAGTTTCTGTAAATTGATATAAAAGCATTGTAAAAATTATATATCAAAAATAGTCAGTTAATGGCATTTAGGGGGATTAATATTAATATATTATATGTAATTCAACGAAAATGAATATGTAGATTCAGCATTAAAAATTATATAAAATTGCACAAACAGAAATAAAAATTATATGTAAAATCAAAAAGCGCTATTACTAGCATAACATGAAGAAGAAAGATTGAAATTTTTGTTAATGCTAATAAAAGTGCTGGGAAAAATGTAAATTAGAAACACCATATATAACACATAGAATTAGTGGTAATATAGTACAATAAGCCTGTACATATTTGATCGTATAATTGATGAACTGTTTGGTGACTAACTAAGACATCAATTTACTTCATCACTATCGTCGGAACCTTCTGAATCACTGGAATCTTTATATGGCCCAATTCCTGGAAGTATTCCTATACATTGTCTCGCGGTCGTGTCCGATGCGATTACCGGAATTGCATTTGGATGATTTTCTGTTCCATTACAAACTGCATCTTTAGAACTGTAAATTGAAAAATATTAATAACAATTAAACACATATCAATATCAAAAATATAAGTAAAAATTATCAACCTTTCATCCTTGGTATAACCGTTAGAATTTTCATGATTATTAGCATCACTATTATTATCCAAAGCACCATTTTTAGTGGGCGGTTGATCAGTTTTAGAAGAATCTGTTTCGCTAATTTTCCTTTTTCTTACAATAACCTATAAAAAAATAATTATAAAAAATAATTATAAAACAATGTAAAAAGAAATTATTACATTTTTGATATTTCAAAACGGACCCCTTGTAACATGGATCTTGTGCTACTTGTGGATTTTTTTATAGGCTGTTTAACAGTGTTAAGCTGCAGCCGTTCCCTTTCGACTGAATCTTGAACCGTGTTTACGCGCTCTCTAAATAAAAAATAAATTAAAAGATAATCGAAAAAACTTTAACAAAATCAAAAAAAAAATGTGGATAATTCACCTAAATTCCTTCATTTCCCTTTGTTCCTCTAACGATATCTGTCTGGCTACTGAGGCTTTACTTTGTTCAACTAATTCTAGAAATCCTACTTCATCATCGTCCAAACCTCGAATCATATTTTCTAAAAAGAAATTTCCATATTATTACATAATTAAGCATTTTTATATAATTTATAATTTTTAATGCATATTACTAAGTTTATGAGCTTCTTCATATTCTGCATCCTTTTTGTTTTTCTGTTCTTCTAATCTTTGATATAATGGTCTAGGATCATAGGTTTCCTCCGGTGCTTCTATACACGAAAATACAAATAAAATAATTAATATTTCGATTTTATATTAAAATGTTGATTAGCAAACAATTGAGATTGAAACCATATTAGATATGGAAAATGATCTAGGTGTGATATAAATTATTAGAATATAATTATATTACAATAATTTTTGATAACTATGTTTGATTTGTTAAAATATTAGTAACTTGCCAAGAGTTGCAAAACACATTTGCTGATGGACAATTGGTTATAATAGATATTGAGGAGAGAATGGTAAGAAAAGCTTACCCAACGGCTGATGCGGCTCTCTGACGAGCTCCCATTGTTCCTGACGACGACGACGAGCTTCCGCGATTTCATTCTCTGACACGAATCCGGAACTCATCTTGATGATTGTCAATTTACTGATATAAAATCATAGACACTAGTCGGCGACAAAACGCTCCTTCACGCATGCGCACGCACGTACACACGCACAGCATTGCCATGTCAAAAAATCAATTTAATTCGAAATATTCAAGTTAAATAAAAATAATATAAAATATATAATATTACATATTATAAAATCAATTAAACACATAATTATAAATAAAATTTATTTCAAATAAAATTATTAGAACAAAATAAATATACAATAAAATCATTTCTCTACAATATATAAATAGAAAAATAAATTTTATATTTTTTAAAGTTTAATTTTATCTATATATTTATTTAAATTTTGTAGAATAATTTAAAAAAATATATATATTTAAATGATAATGGTCGTACTTTACGATATTTGAATCATATCGTTTGACGGCGTGGCGAAATTGAGTTATCAGCTGTCAACAATAGTGCCGGTGTTTAATATATTGAGTTCGACAAAACAAAATTAAAATATGTTAAAAGCAGTCATTTTGATCGGAGGACCCAACAAAGGTAATAAAGAGGTTTATTTTATTTCTTTATTTTATTTAAATATTTTTTTTTGTCATTACGATTATTTTTACTATCAAATTTATATAAAATTTAAATAAAATACACCGCGTAAGCAGGGCCAGCGGAAGCGGGCATGCAACGCATGCGGAGCATGCGGGCGCCTCGTCGAAGTGGGCGCTATCACGAGATTCGGATATATACTATATTTTTTTTTAATATAGAATCTATAGAATACTAATAAATTACAATAAATAATCTAACTTAACTATGAAACATAAAATACATATTTTGTTTGTATTTTGATATCAGTAGATACCACCCATAATTTTAATTTATCATCTTAGTAATTATTTTCTATGAAAAACAATGAAAATACTTTTATAAAAGTAAGTATAATATATTTATTTATATTAATATAATAGATGACATATTTGCTTGTTCGATTCTTATCGATGTCTAATACATAGGTATAATATAATAATATAAACAATAGGATACGTTCATTTAGCGCGAGCACTGCTTTGGATAAGGCATTAACTTTTTTTTTATAAGTTTATACTTCGGTAAAATTAGGCGTTTTTGATGATTTTTTTTATGTCGTGAAATTTCTTTCTGGAAATATATTCTACATTACAAGTTGAACGAGGATTAGAAGAGTTCCCACTTCCAAAGAGGGAGCTCCCCTCCGAAAATCACGAAAAACCTCCAAAAATTCGACCGTTTTTGAGTTTTCCGGATTTATCTCAAAAAACTATAATTCGGATTGAAAAAGTATCAAGGAATAAAATATTGATCATAAAATTCTACATTTAAAATGTCATATTAATAATTTGCGTAATTGTCACTGGTTTCCTAAAAATAAGCCTAAAATGGACTCCTCGGCCAAAAATTTTCGTTGCGCGGTTTTAGTAACGATTATCTCAAAACAAGTTGATTTTACGGGGGTATCAAAGTGGAAAAAAGTTGTAGAGCAAATCCTGCTCTATAATAATCACTTATTATATTTTAAGTTAATTATTTGAGATTTTTCAAAATTTGAATTTTGGATATTCTACGCAGTACCCGCTCATTGTTATATTAGTCTATTCACTTTAAAGATATCATTTCCAAAAGATATCTTTACAACCATTTAACAAAGACGAATATTGTAGGCAATAAAATCTTCTGTTAGTTTCTTTGTAACTTCCGAAAAATCGAAATTGTACAATGTACAATCGTATATACTGCGTAGAATGTCCAAAATTGAACGAAGTTTTACGCGTACAATGTGCAATCGCGAAAAAAATGCTCAACTTTAAGCGCCAAAAAAAAATGTAATATCCTAAGTTAAAATAAAGCAAATTATAATTAGCCAATAGCGAAAATCCTGTTCTTTACGATATATGAAGAAATATTGGGCGCTAGTTCATATGTTTCGAGATATTTATCGAAACCTCTAAAAACGTCCCTTTTATCAACGCGGCATCCCCTACTTTGAGGGCTTTTCTAGAGAAAATTAACGCAATTATGCAAATTCTGAATCGAATATTTTTAATGAAGAATTTTTTAAGGAATATTTTGTTTTTGAACATCTTTTCAGTTTGAGTAATAGTTTCTAAGTTGTAAGCGAAAAACTGAAAAAAGTCAAATTTTGGGTGGTTTTCGGTAAATATAAGAGGAAGCTCCCTCTTTGGAGGGTGTAACTTTTCGTATTCATTTACAGCTCGTTATTTTAAATGCGTTTTCAGCAAGAAATTTCAGGATATCGCTATTTTTATCATTAAAAAATGCATTTAACTGTCAGACTACCGTGCAAAAACGTCGAATCAAAATCGGGAAAATTCAAATTTTGAAAAATCTCAAATAATTAACTTAAAATATAATAAGTGATTATTATAGAGCAGGATTCGCTCTATAACTTTTTTCCTCTTCGATACCCCCGTAAAAATAACCTGTTTTGAGATAATCGTTACCAAAACCACGCAACGAAAATTTTTGGCCAACGGGTCCATTTTAGGCCTATATTCGAGCACTTTTTACGGGTAACCCAGTGACAATTACGCAAATTATTAATATAACATTTTAAATGTAGAATTTTATGATCAATATTTATTCGTTGATTCTTTTTCAATCCGAATTATAGTTTTTGAGATAAATCCGGAAAACTCAAAAACGGTCGAATTTTTGGAGGTTTTTCGTGATTTTCGGAGGGAAGCTCCCTCTTTGGAGTTGGGAACTCTTCTAATCCTCGTTCAACTTGTTACGTAGAATATATTTACAGAAAGAAATTTCACGATATAAAAAAAAAATCATCAAAAACGTCTAATTTTACCGGAGTAATTGTTAACTTTACCTGTTAGTTTAGCAAGTGGCGAACGTAATTTTTCTAAATTGAAATTGATTAAAACTTACTTAAGAACAAATATGTCACAAGATAGGCTAAATGATGTATGTGCAGAATTAGATGTTAAAACCATTATATCAAATTTTTGGGGTACTAAATCTAGATTTATTAAATAGTAATTAAAAAAATTATGTAATTTTATATATAATTTTGATGATAAGAAACTGTTATAAAAGTATTAAAATAATGGAGGGCGCTAGGATAAAATTGCATGCGGGCGTTGAGGATCCTAGCGCCGGCCCTGCGCGTAAGGTATTAAATTATATCGATATCGCTTTTTTAGTATTATAAACGATTTTGTGCCACAACTTATTTCTGTATATGATAAATTTATACATATAATTAATGTTTTTATTGTCATAAACTAGTTGACCTATAATTAAAATTTGTTATCTAATATATACATAATAAATGTACAAAATATATATTTAGAACTTTATAAAAATTTTATTAAATTAAATAATACTTATTTCATAATAGGTACAAGATTTAGACCACTATCTTTAGATGTTCCAAAACCGTTGTTTCCCATTGCCGGTTTACCTTTAATTCAACATTTAATCGAATCGTGTGTCCGATTGAAAGAATGCAAGGAAATTCTACTTATTGGATCGTATCAGGCTTCTCAACTACAACAATTTATAACCGATATGCAAAGAGAATATCATGTGATAGTAAAGTAAGCGTTTTCATTATTATTACTAATTAACTATTATATTTATTATATATTTATATATATATTTTTTTAAGATATCTTCAAGAATTCACTGCTTTAGGTACAGCTGGTGGAATGTATCATTTTAGAGATCAAATTAGAGCCGGCGGTCCAGCTGCTTTCTTTGTTCTTAATGGAGATGTTTGTGCAGATTTCCCATTGAAACAATTGTATGATTTTCATGTGGAACGAGGTCCAAATGCCTTAGTTAGTTTCGAAATAATTTTAAATAAAATTATTCAATAATTTAGTATGTCTTAATTTTATTCATAACAATATTTTCAGGTAACGATAATGAGCACTGAAGCGACTAGACAGCAATCGTTGAATTTTGGTTGTATGATAATATCGCGTCCCCAGTACACTGTGGATCATTATGTTGAAAAACCAAATAGTTATATTTCTTCCGTAATAAATTGTGGAATATATGTCTGTTCCATGGATATATTTCAAAGTATGGCAGGCGTTTTTAATAAAAAACAGAACGATATGTACAATAAGTAAATATATATTTTATTTGGTACACTGAGTTAAAACATATTATCTTAATAATTTAAAAAGTAGTATATATATATATAATAGTCACAAAATCTTTTTAATATTTTTTTCGTTTTCTTTTTAAGCGGATATAATGGTTTAGAAAGAGATGATGGTTATATAGCATGGGAGCAAGAAATTTTAGCACCATTAGCCGGTACCAATAAATTATTTGCAATGCAGGTATATATATCATTGTGTTAAAGTATATACGTTTTGTGATAGCCATATTTTAATATTTTCATTTATTTTAGGTAACCAACTGGTGGTCACAAGTAAAAACAGCCGGTTCTGCAATTTTTGCCAATAGACATTATCTAAGTTTTTATAGAACGAAGTCACCTCAGCGTTTAGCGCCATCGTCAAATGGCAACGATGGATCTTGTACTATAATATCCGACGTTTATATAAGTCCATCTGCAAAAGTTCATCCCACTGCTGTTGTCAGTTATCAATATAATTCAAATATCAATTTATTCACACTTGTTAGTTTCATTTTTCATTAGTTAATTATATTTTTTTTCTTTAGATTGGTCCGAATGTTTCCATTGGACCAGGAGTGGTAATTGCTGAAGGTGTACGTTTGAAAGAATCTATTATATTGGCTAATGCTATTATCAATGAACACGCTCTAATTATGCATTCTATAGGTAAATGATGAATTAATTTGTTACTTTATATTTATAATACTAATGAATATTTATTTGGTGTATCTAGTTGGTCAAGATTCTATTGTTGGTGCATGGAGCAGAGTCGAAGGTACTCCATCAGATCCTGATCCTAATAAACCGTTTGCCAAAATGGATAATCCTTCATTATTTAATACTGATGGACGATTGAATCCTTCAATAACTATTTTAGGTAAGTAATATTATGATTATTATTTTTTATATTATATAATATAATTATATATTAAAAATATAATGTATTTATAGGATCTAATGTTAGTGTCTCGCCAGAGATTATAGTACTGAATTCTATTGTGTTGCCACATAAAAATCTATCTAGAAGTTTCAAACTTGAAATAATCTTATAGGTTCATAAATCTACATATTGTCATTTTTTCTGCACAAATTTTAAATATTTTACTCTATGTACATAAAAGATATATTTATAACTTTTAATACTTGAAGTATTATTAATATTGTGTGCCCTGTTCGATAATTATAACGAAGAAGAAAAGAAAATTTTTATAAAATTAGAAAATAGCTAGTCTGCAATTAAAGTTTTAACTATTTTTACATACGAATATGAAATTATATTAGTTTTTCTTCTTATTTATTACTGATTTTATTGTATATCTTTTTGAAAAAAAATCTTAAAAATTAGTATTGAAATATTTACAACAAAATTAAATATAAATTTACATCTAGTCTTTTTATATTAGTAGCATGTTTTTCAATTTATAAAATACGTGTATTTTTTTTTTAAAGAAATATGTGTAAAATTATAGTTAAAAATTAAAAACTACAATGTAAACATGGCCATAATTAGGATGACTATCTAAAAGATTCATGAAGAAGTTTTTATGTTTTAGATTTTTAATTACTTTAAATAGTACATATAAACTAATTGATCGATCATTTTTTTTATAAATAAATTTTGCAATACAGTAATATACTTATTTTAAAACAGCACTCATCTATTAATTAGAAAAAAATCCTATTATGGTAATGGATGCAAATTTTAAAAATAGTTGTGATTTTTTTCAATAAATACTTTTTTGATTTTTACTTTATATTTCTAATAATTTTCTATACTTATTTCATATATAATATATTTATACTATATAAATGTTTTTTTTTTATTATTCTAAGTAACTTTGCGAGTCTGAATTTGTTATAGTTTTTAATCAATTTTATGTTATATAATATTATAATAAAGGTCACAATTTTTATTTGCAATTTGCACAATTATATCGATTGTTTTATACGATGATTTTTTTTTAAATAATAAAATTTTAAAATATTTTGTTCATTTTTTTATCTTTTATCGTAACAATTTCCATTATTTATACATTTTTATAGTGTGAAAACAGTAATAATAATACGCGCGGTTCGTAACTGTTTATTTCATATTCAAATGAGATACATTAAAACTTTGAACTTTGAGAATCTCTGATCGTACGATATTACAATTTTATTCCTGGCATAGATGGAAAAAATCGCACGATTATTTGATTTTATTATAATAATTTATTATTATAAACAAAAAAAAGTATTGTTGCAAAGTTATTTTTCTTACTGTGTGTGTATGTGTGTGCGTTTGTATGAATCACAATACGTGTTCATTCAATTAAATATATCTGTCTCTTTCGCGATAATTGAAAATTTGAAAACAAAAGTCTCCTCTCTCTTTTTAGTGATTCGCGCGTAGACTGGCTTCGGGCTCTCAGTTGTTCGTCGGCACTGGTCGTGTTTGGTGCTATTATACTCGTTTGCACGGTACTTCTTTTTTTTTCTTTTTAAAAAAACGAAAAAAAAATTAAGAAATGGGAAAAAACGTTTCCCTTTTTAAAATAAAAATAATTATTTTTAAACGTATTATCGTCACGAAAATAGGATAATATTATATACATATATAATTTTTTAAACGTCGATAATCGATTAAAAACAACTAATAATGATGTCGGTAAGGAGGATAAAAAAAAAGCGCGAGCACATTCGTAACGGTCGACCTATAAACGTGCATTTGTCATTTAACTTTAAATTCAACAATCGCACGGACGGCGCAACGTGCGAATTTTTTTCGGTCGTAAGAATAAAATTTTTGACCATTTACGATTTGTAAACCAAAAAAAAAAAAAACGGATCGGCGCTAGTGTAGAATTCGTCGCGTTTTACGCGTATAATTAATTATCGATTAATATATATATATATATATATATATATATATATATATATATATATATATATATATATATATATATATATATATATATTTATATATAATTCGAAATTTTACTCTTAATATCGCGATAATTTTAAACTTTGCATAATTCGATTTTAATAATTGTATAATAATTTTATAACCGGTTATGCAGTTCAGTGTGCCAGTTTTGGCTTTTAACGATTTACAGTTACAATTTTGTTTCTAGATTTTGCGTCTCGTGACCATAACGTTCGTTTTTATTTTGTTTATTTATTTATTTATTTACTTATTTACCCAATCGTTTTAACAGTGACAATGGTGTGAAGAATTCTTCGTATCGTCCGACAGATTAAAAGTGAAGGTTTCTCCATAAATTTTCGTTACAGTTTTTGACTATTGAAAAAACTGCTACTGAATGTAACCCGCGTTTCGAAGAATATACCAAATTAGAAGTAAGTTTCCAATTTTATTTCTGTTTTATGAAAGAAATGTGCATTTATATATTTATATGTGTGTGTGTTATTTTGATATTAAACAGGTTTTTTTTTATCCATAAAAAATTGGATATCATAAAGCACATTATAATAACCAACAGATGCTATAAATATTTTTGATGTTTATTTTTTAAATTTCTCATTTTTTTTTAACTCCTATATATGTATTTGTAAGATATAAGTTTCTCAAATTGATGTCGTTTTTTATTTTCATTAAGTCTGCTTTTTTTTAAGGTTGCAATTGTTAGAAAACCTCTGAGAAAAAGTAGGATGAAACGTGGGAAGACTTTTTGCCGCGTCTATCTCTCTTTTTGTAATTATTGTCTACAAAGTGAAATAACAATCGCTTGTCCGTTTAAAATGTGCTGAAATAAATCTGAACAATTTATTGCCGCGGAACGTTATTAATTTAATGTCGAAAATAGCAGTTTGAACGTGGGATAAAATAGCGAAAAAATTCTCACTATTTGGTCGGCGACCATAATTCCATATATAATGTGGCAAAAAAAATGTTCTGTATTGTTTAATTTTTATTTTCATCCGTTTATTTTTGCGGTTTTTGAATAAAGTTCCAAAATCGTATCGGTTCTCTACCCCTTGCGTGCGTTCACGAGTCACACTCGGGTGTGATCAATCGCCAAATATTTAATTAATTTAAGACTCGCATAATCATTTTTATTATTTATATTTATTTTATTCACTCTCTCTTTCTTTTTTATATATTATTATTAAAGGACATGCGTTAAAAAAAACATAAAATTATAATATTTTATTTGGAAACTACGGATAATTTTAGAATTTAGAGCATTATTTTATATATAATATAAAATAATTATTATCGATATTTTTATAGTATTAGAAGACAATTTTTATTTATTTTATAGAAACTTTCTATATCACTGGTTTAAATTATTGACTCGTTTCGATCGATGGAGCTGAAAATAATCTCAATCTACTATATTTGTGAACGACTCCTCCCCATCGTTTTTAAACTATTCCATATCAAAGGAAGAAAATTGGTCTTCGATAAATATGCGCTGATGGACAAATTTCTAAATTCGGTTTTTATGCAGTCTATTTTCAGGCTGAATTCCTAGAAAAAATGCAGTGAATTTATTTAACCGGAACGCTTTCGTCCGTTGATATAGCCGAAAATTTTATTATATATACATACATACACACACTCGTTTATTTTAATATGGATCTGACGAGAAACGGATCTGTAGATTTATACTGCAAATGAATCATGATTGCTATTATTATTGTAATACGTATATCCAATGGTATAATGATTAAATTACCAATATACTATGCTAAAGTAGGTGGTTGCCGTTGCAATGTTTTCATAGAATTCGATTATGTCATAAAATCATCTAGATATAATATTGTATTTATCGAGAATTAATTTAAAAAAAAAATAATAATTTATCATAAATTGTTAAAAAAAATTGTCTCTAATAATTAGAAGTTATTGTGTTTTGTTATCTTTATTTTGATCTCTAATACGGAAGCTCAGTGAACCGATGAAGCAATATAATAACATCATAGTTATAATAACCGAGTGATTCTTTGATAAATTAATTTTCTACTTGATGACGTTACACTTGCATCATCGTCCCAGTGGAGCACATCTTGACCTTTTCGAGCTCCAATTTCTGTTCAGCTATGAAAACATGCATAAATACAAAATAAAAAATTAATAAAAATTATACGACAAACATGCTCTGTGGTCTTCAACGTGTCGTACGTTCGATTTAAAGTATTTTTCGAATGAAAACCGTGAATATAATGCGTACAGTTAACGAATATTTCTATATCTGAAAATGATTTTTTTCATGTAAGAATTTTCAGATTTACCTATTTGCTCGACAATAGTTTTTCGAACGACCTAATTCCTTTATCAGTGTCAATTTCTTGTTTTGTTTCTATTTTAACATTTCGCCAAGACCCAGTTTTGCTCGACCACTCTACAATGTTTTGCTAGTATGACTGTTTGTAAACGATGTAAATGCGTGTGTTATAATTATATTAATATTAAAACACTTTTACTCTGTTTTAATATAATATATATAGACCTATTTACAATTTTATCTTTTTGTGCTCTTCATAGAATAACCTTTGCATTACTTTATAAATATTATTCGAATTGAAAAATAATATTTTTATTGTTATATTACATTAAGATATAATTTATTATATCATAATTTTATACATAAAAAAATAAATTTTTATTTGTAGTTATTTTTATAACTGTTTATATATTGTTGTAGTTATTTTTATAACTGTTTAAGACCTAATAGGTATTTTATTAGTAGCCATGTTTGTTAATAACACCGTAATAACCGTTCTTCTAGATATTTTATAATTAAATTATTTAATAGAAAAAAATATTAATTACAGAAATATTATTTTTGTAATACAAATTTATCGAAAAAAAAATAAGTTATAGAATTCCATATATATTTAAAATATTATTCATAATCGTCATCTTTTAATTAAGTTTTTATTTTTAATATCGCGTCTAATTTTGTACCCATAACTTTCTAATAATACCGAAGATGATCTTTGGATTTATCTTTCGTATATATTTTTGCGTGTCACGGTGTGATTAATCAAATAACCGTCGGTGTCACCGCGCAAAAAAGGCTCGCAAAGTGTTCAACTGACATTTTAAAATAACCATCAAAACTTTTCAATGGCTCTTTGTAAAGATCACACACACACACACACACACATTATAATTTGGATGGGCTAAATCAATATTCCCACAGGTACAATCAACGTTTATATCGTGTTCCCGTTATTTTATGTTTAGTTATATGTCAAATTATAAAATAAATATTGATATTACAATAATGTAAACGTGTATGGGTTTCGTTTAAAATTTCAATTGTAAATAAATACATGATTTTGATTTAAATAGAAGGATTGATTTATAAAAAAAATATACAGTTTTATTATTGCTAACAGAATAAAATATACTGATTACCAATATCAATTAACAGTAATATTGTTTTTCTGCATAGTATTTATAAAAATATGAAATATCATAAATAATACATTTTATCTCTAATACTGACCATATAAAATTTCATGCATTATTTTTTTATATTTTATTACGACCTTATTTATTATTATTTAAAATAATTTTATATAAAATTATTATCATATATATGTTAGATAGAAGATTTGTTTGATTTATAATGCATTATTTTAGATAAATATAAAATGTACAAGTGCTAATAGTGATCAATATAGCAAAACGGATAAAATCTACAATTGGCACGGTTTTTATTCAACCTTGTTTTTGTTATAGAATATAATAATTTAAGGAAAAAAAACGTTCGATCATCTTCAAATGCATTTCAAATTGAGAGTCCCTGGTGTTGTTCAACGTTTTTTTTTTTTGTCTCGTTTTACGAGTCTCAAAAAGGTCGTTAACCGGTCGTCACGTCTCGCTTGACCAGGGCTTGTTCTCTATATGTACGTCTGGGACAGTTTTGGTTCACTGGGACACATGCCAGGGTCATCACTCATCTCGAACATGTATATAACGAGGGTCTTGCGTTCGATTGTGTCCCACTTTACTTTTTTTTTTATTTTTTATTTTACTCCAGTTCATTCTCGTTGCATTTGTGAATTTTCTTATAATAAATAGTTGATTGCATCGATAACATAATTATAAGAGAACGAAAATAGATATGTCGATTTCGTCATGGTTTTAACTTACAATTGAATGTGCTATTGCAATTTATTTAGATAGCTATATTGCAGATCAACACTAATAATATTATATAATGGGAAGAAATATATAATATTTATATTTAGGACATGAACGGCGACCTTTGGTAAATTGCATGCTATATTTAAAAGTAAGATTCAAAGGTGTTTGACCAATGTGTACTTCCGGTACTTATATATATATATATATATATATATATATATATATATATATATATATATATATATATATATATATATATATATATATATATATATATATATATATAGTAAGACATTGAGTATAAACGGTGTTTGTGTGCGAAAACTGCAATATGCCTAATAAGAAATAGAGAGATGTACGATTACTATAAACAGAAGGGATAGAATTAAAAATACAAAATTTTAATGTAACTAGGAAAAATGACAGAAGATTGTCAAAGAAGTGTTAAATTGATATCTATGTGAGTGTAAGAGAACAAATGATATGTGTGTAATTATTTGTATAAGGTACAAGATTGAGGCGAATGGAAGAAGCTTGGAAAGATCTTCGTTTATTCATTCATTCCAATGGTATGAATGATGATGATGATATAAATATATTTTAAATCATCTGTAGATTGTTTTTAAACAACTGGAAATAATATTTAAATTGGGAAAAGAAATGTATGTATTTTTAATATTATTTAAATCGGTGTTGACAACCCTGTTTTTCATTTATCAAGGAAGAGGAAGAAGACTTTTATGTATTTTTCACGGTTAAATGTTATCGAATCGTTTTTTCTCTTTTATAAAACGGCTACGTGAAAGTAAAGCTAGATTTACATTGTCTCGTTAATTTATATATATATTTTTTATTAAATATAATAATATTTTTTACATTTATAAAACACGATGAAATTTTCCAATATAAACGTGAAATTTCGACTCGTTATTATTTAATGCGGTTTCAACCAAAGATTTAATCTCGCATTTATAATTGGTCGAATTTTAATTTATCGAGATAAACATGAAGTAAAAAAAAAATATTTATTGATATAATATTATATTGTACAATATATTATATAATAAGCATATATAAACGATAAATTAAGTCGATCGATTGCATGGAACAGATTCGCCATATATGTATCATTGAATTGAGAACAGACAATATTTTCGCATTTATAAACACACACACGCACACACACACACACACACACACACACACATATATATATATATATATTGTGATATATTATTATGTAATTGTATTTGATTCGCTTCAGTGACACGTCAGATTACATTTACTATTTTTTTTTCATTAAATATGATTTATGTGATATTGTAAAAGAAATCGCAAGTTGGAAGTAGGTGTGACTATATACAATATTCGATCTGTTTTATAAAGAAAGAAAAAGTTCTTTTAAAAACTTTATTGTCTTACATGGTCGTCTTTTTAAATAGTGCTCAATAATTATTTATTTGATTCAGAATGTATGGTATTGTGTTTTTTTTTATTAATGGAGTCCTAAAACGGCAATATTTTTTTACCGGTGTCTAAATATTTATTTTATTTTGAATGAGAATTTTTATTTATTTTTGTAATGATCGACGTGTTAATTAAATTTATAAATAACTAAAAATGTGTTTACTAAAATATTTATATGGAACTTTCCATTTCATAGTACTTATTTTATGAAAGAATGTATAAACTTAAATATATCTTTGTAAAATCAAACCATAATATTTGTATATTTAATTTATTTTTTTTTGAATTATTGAACTAAATTTCAAAGTTATAGATTTAGATAGATGATAATAAGATGATATAATTTTAAGCGAGTAGGCAGATATATTCGCATGATTCATCCTAGAATAAGAAGAAGAAGAAGAAGAAGAGGGTCAACTCGAATTGATCTCATCTAATTTGACTCAATTTGACTCGGTGAATCTAACACGACAAAAACGGGCACCATGTTTGAGAATTTTAATGGCGAATGTTCATATTAATTAATGAATATACGTTATGTTGTAATCGATTGCAGTTAGATTTCAGCAGAATAATATATATATATATATATATATATATATATATATATATATATATATATATATATATATATATATATATATATATATATATATATTATGATTTAATTTTATATATAAATCATGAATTTTGATTGTATACTAGATATTGAATCGGAGTTTATGGATATAAATTGTACTATATAACATAACTTTTTCAGCATATTTTTACAGAAGTAGCATATTATATTTTTTTTTTACAAATATTCTAATATACCATAGTAGAATATTAAAGAAGAACTTCGTTTTACAACAGTGTTAAGAATATTTCAAAATATTATATTAATATGAATTTATTCATGTATTATACAAATACATTTGAAATCTTTTAGTTCGAATGAGTCTTTCAGACATAACGGTAAACGTCGTTAAATTTAAATTTTGAATTATTATTACAGCTGAAAATATCGTAGTGTCACCGAAGACCAATAGTATATATATATATATATATATATATATATATATATATATATATATATATATATATATAATGGAGTTTAAAATAGAGTTAGTATCCAATTTCAAAAGCAAACCACGAAATTATACGTTTGACGAATGCTAATAAGGTAATTTATTTGTGAAAAGTGTGCCTCGTGTTATATTCTTTAGTGTCAAAGACCAACGACACGAGTTTAAATATTTGTATTTATACCTTTAAATATATATATATATATATATATATATATATATATATATATATATATATATATATATATATATATATATATATATATATATATATAAATGACGTAGGTTATGATTATTGCTTTAATCGTGTAGTATTTGTATATTTATTATCGATATGTACATTTAATCGTTTTTTTTTAATATCGCTTCAGGAAAAATGTACGACTTTGTTAGTTTTATCTAGATATGTTTGAATATTTCCAAATATTTAATTAATAGAATTATCCTCATATCTTTTTATTATAAATATTTAAAATGATATAGCCGTTTATAATTTAAATGTTTAATATATATATATATATATATATATATATATATATATATATATATAGTATTAAAAAAATATATATGTAGACATTAATTATTAGAAAAATATCCGTGCATTTTGTTCATTGGTACGTGTTTACAGCTCGGGAAGCTCAAATTAAAGTATTATGTACCATGTCACGCTGGGTCATTGATGGTGATGACAAATTGCTTCCTACGGTTGTTATGAACGTCCTGAACCTGGCCGCCATGTGACCCACCAGCTCCCCTTCGTTATAGAAACATTAGTGTTCAAGGAGAGACCTCTTTCCCCCTTTTTTTTTTTCATTCCACTGTCCTTTATCACGGTGGCTCTATCATGAGAAACCGGCTTCGTGGACCAGGTCAGGGTGCCTGATCTTGCTACACTCTTCTCTTTTCTCCCTAAAAATTATGTCTTGCGCTGAACATAATCTACTTAGATCAAAATATAAAACTTGTAATGAAATACAGTTCAACTAATTACTATCGAGTTACAAAATGATAGGGTTTTAATAGTGGAATGGGAATGTTGGTTGCATTTCTGCACATGGATATTGCAACTATCCTGACTGCTATCAATGAAACTTCTAATTATCATACTCAAATTACCCGATTTAGCCATGACTACCTTTCACTTACCAAAATGAAAACTTGCATCCGCGTTTGTTTCGTTCGCGTTTTAAATTATATGTATGTACCGTTGCGTTTTTTTATCCTATATTTTTTTTTACAAATCATTAATGGTGCCCAAAAAAAAAAATAATAATAAAGAGTTCGCTATAAAGATCTTTCAATTCATTCTCTTAGAAACGAGGGATATATCATTCATATGAGCTCAGACACATTCCTAAGGGTATTTTGATTCAAAGGCTCGTATTTGTCCTTGAAATCCTTCGGTTTGTGCAGTGGGACTCCGAATATATTGAACGATTTCATTTTTTTATTCACAGAAAATAAACGAAATCAAGCATCATTACCATTGATAAATCTCCTATGCTAGCTTATGTAGATTTTTTAGTGATATAATTTTTACTTATCATACATTTTTTTTTCCTTTATATTATAGAGTTTAACGTTTGATGACGACCAAGTTGCTTAATAGTGTATAACTAATTTAGAAGTAGCGACATTTTCTTTTTTGTGTCAAATATATATTGTACAAAATTTTTGTATATTAATGTTATTTTCTCTACTTACTTTTTTTTTGACTCATCGTTATTTATAATATTTTATAATATTCTATTGATTTTTTTTACAATTAAATTTTATCAGCGTCTCGACTTAAAATAACGTTTTTTCCATATATTGAGCAGTCTATAATCTTGGTAATATTCAAGAACTTTGAACTTTTATATCATTGAAAATAATAAAACGATACATCATCAAAATCGATTTTCATATTTTTTTATTATTTATTCTCTTAATATTTTTTAAAATGAAAGATATTGGAGACCAATTTTTAACATTATTTGATTTTATTATTTTTCTTTATTTTTGTATGATTTTGAGAAAAACTGAAAACGTTTTTGATTCAGATATGAAAAACAAGTATCAGATCTTATTCAACAAAAATTGTGTTTCTTAGTAATTAATAATCGACATAGTTTCAATTCATAAATTTATTCAATATAATTTTCCTTTTCCGAGTGATTCATATATAATATATAATTATATTAGGAACTATTTAACTACTCAACAGGGACCGCAGTGTACTTTTTAAACTTTTTTTTTTATTTTTTATTTCGTTATTACAAGGACAAAGCACCTGGAACCGGAAAAGCGTACATTATAATAATACAATACGTGTCCAGATTTAATCGGACCTCGTCGTCCGGGAAGAGCCATTTTGGAAAATGTGCGATGAGGACCTCTTGAACGTGATCGATCAGACGAAACGACCAATTTTTATTATCGATAAAATATGCACACCGTTTATTCTGTTTTCTTCTACTTTTTTTTTTATTTTTAATATAATATAATTATATTTGTATTGAGATAACGTGAACCAGATGACGCTTAATTTGGCCAAGAGATTTTTTTTTTTTTTTGTAAGATCGGACATTCTTTTTCTTTTCTATCGTACTTTTACGCACGTTTCTATTATATCGAACGATGTCTGTTTTTAATCATTTTTTCTTTACTGATTTTACCGGTTTAGATATGTGATTTTTACGATATTTTTGTTTTGTGGTTGAATCGTATATTCAAATCGGCAACAATTAAATAAGGTGTTTGAATTAGATTTTTTTTTAATAATAATCTTTAATATTTTAGATAATACAAAATATTCATAATTATAATCGATTCAGTATTAAAATCACCTTGAATTTATTGATGTATTGCAACTTTCAGACCGATGAGAACGTTTTAACCGATAAACTGCTCTACGAATAGAACTGGGCAAAAAATTATTTGAAAGCATTCGCCGTGAAGAATGCAATATTTCAGTTATCACCCGATAAATAATATAGAATAATGACGTATGAATTGAAAGAAAATACATTATGTTAAATGTTTTAAAGCGTTCGAATGATAAATTTATGTATTGTCTGATAAGACTTTACCTTATTTGAATATTGTTTAACTATTAGAATACAAAACGTTATTCTTCAATGATGATAAAAACAGTATTTTTTATATATATATTGTATATAAAACGTGAAAAAATTACAATATGAATATATTAAATTTCATTTTATTTTATAAAGTTCAAGGTAAACTTGCCATATTTTAAACATGCGTATCTTCAAAATATTTTTAATAAAATTTTATGTGATCTTTTTCATATTTAGATCTAATTATTTACTTATTCTTAACAAATTTTAAATTTCAAACTCACTTATATATATATATATATATATATATATATATATATATATATATATATATATATATATATATATATATCTGTAAAATATAAATTATATATATTTTTTTCTTTTTCTTATAAAATAGCATTAGATTAAAATATATATTTTAATGTCAAAAAAGGACCCGCGTTGTTGATTTGTATTAAGTAAAAATTAATTATATAGTTTATAATTCATACTTTTGCATTGTATTATATAAATTAGAATTAAGTATCACAACTATGACTGCGTGCAACTATCATTTATATCCATAATAATTCAACGATTATTGCATTTATTCCTGTTATTGTCGTAAGAACAATGGACATTTGTCGCACTCGGTTAAATTGGGTAAGTATGAAATTATTTAATATTATTAATGTTTCCTTACATAACCGGTAAACAAGACATCACAATTCAAACCTGCTGAATTTATCTCAATTCAATCCTTTTTTTAGAGTTCTTATTTATTATTTTTCAGTAAACAGAATATCTATATCCACGATCATTTTTATCTCGTTTTTATCAACGATTATATTGTTTAAATCGATGTATATTTTAACGATTTATTTATTCTTTCATTTTGTTACAGTATGGGTCAGAGTGGCTATACTTGCGTCCGCCACGTTTTCGGATGGCTTAATCTGATCATATGGGTAAGTTTAATATTAAAACTTGAATAGTTTAGATCGATTCCCAATCACGAATTTATTTATTTTTTGGTAATGTCTGATTCAATATCGATTCATAACCGGTGACCGCTTGAACTCCCACGAGTTTAGCCCACTCGTTTAAGATCGTTGATCTGGGAATATAATATATGTATGTATATTTTACTTTTCATCCATGTAGATGATGAAGATGATGATGCAATCGAAGACGGATCGGTTCTTTGCGAAGGTCGTCTACAATATTAACATATTTTTTTTTTGTCCTTAAATGAGTTTTGATATGTGACAAAAATGGAATCTGCTCACGTTGCCCGAATTGTGTTTAAATCGTTTTCACAAAAATTATTTCACTTTTCATAACATATTAAAATGGCACATTTCTTCCTATTTGAAATATAAAGATATTTCTTTTATTTTTTTCAAATAGTCTTCAAACACCAGGCGCAACATGAGGTGAAATCGTGTAATTCGTACTTCCTTAATTGTCTTTTTAACCGACGATGAAAGCGTTAACACGAACTATACGAGCATCGTCCGACGATTATATTTTCTATTATTACAAAGTACCATTGGAAGAATGACTTATTATTTTTAAGTGGCCGGACAAAACTCTTCCTGAAGCAACGTTACGCCTTTGAATTCGTGCAAAGATATTTGTATAATTGTATTCATTGTTTACTCCGTGACTTACAATCATAATTTTTATAATATCAATATATTAAGGCAATAGTTTTACCATTTTTTTTTTACTTTTGTATTTTATATATAGAAAATAGCCAATGATATTTAACCCGTTAACCGGGAAGGACGTGTACATGCGTCCAACGAAAATGCAACGACAACATACAAGACGTGTATATACGTCTTCAAGGTTTTTGAAGTGCGCATAAACGGGTGGGACGTCTTTGTTTTTTTATCATATAAAAAATACGTATCAATGTCTTTTAATCTATTGAAAATGATTCTTAAAAATAATAGTAATAAATTAACTATAACAGAAGTGACATAATTATTCTTATGTTGTAATTAAGCAAATTTAAAATAAGAGCGCCCTATTAACAGATTAATAAATATATAATATTTAAAATATGGATATAAAATCAACGAATTACTAATAAAAATAGCAAAGTTACTAATATTGATGATATTGAATTCAAAAATAATAATTTGCGTTATTCTAAATAACGATGAATTTCAATGATCAGTGAGACGACTTATAAAAAACAATTATTATATACGAATGTTGCGATGCATCATTATAATTATAATTATACAAAATTGCAATTTAGCTTAAAGCAAAATGCCAAGTGTTATAAATTTAGATCACTTATTTTGTCAAGTGTTTGCGCTTGTGCACTTTAAAAAAAAAGTACGTAATCAATTATACAGCGCTTTAATGTTCTGAAGTGATTTATTTTCATATAACTGTTTATTGGTTAAAATATATGATATAATTAAAATAAGTATGATGCTTTTCAAACGTTTGTTCGTTTTTGTTAATAAAAATATAGAAGTAAGATATATTGAAAGAAAAAACTTATAATTAGTTGTATTCGTGTTCGTGTTTTGTATTATGACTAAATATTAATTTTTGTTTTTAATTTATAGATTTCAGGATGCCTTCTAGTCAGTGCAGGAATATGGTTAAGAGTTCAATATCCAGGACAGAGTACGCTGTTTCCACATCGCGATGGAATCGGAGCCGATTCCCTACTGATTGGAGTCGGTGCCATCTGTTTTTTGGTGGCATTTTTGGGTTGTTGTGGCTCTCTGATGCAGTCTAGATGCTTATTGATCACAGTGAGTCTTGTGAATTTAGCACATATGTAGAAACTGGATACTTGTGATCCACATTTTGATGCGTAGGAAAGCATATATGAAGGCGACAGGTGGTTTTTGCGGCTCGCCATTTGAAACTAGATCTCTTCACTTTTTATTCAACTGGAGAAACTGATTTTTGTAAGATTATATATGGATATAAAAAAAAAATGCGAGATAATATCATATATGAATTGAATCGGTTTTGATATTTGATTAATAGAAAAATGTATTCAAAGTTTTACATAATTTTAAAAAGACTATCTTAAAGAACTGACAGAATTCTATTATAGTTTTGAAATAAAGATCAGACACGCGAAAACTATTTTGTTTGGCAATGTGGTTAGTGTATCATATATTTGATCTCTAAGATTCGATCTCAAAGTATCATTTCCATTAATTTTCATTATAAGTGACACGTTCCTATATAAAATACCGTATTAAGTTAGCAAATGATTAAATAATTTTAATGATCATATATATTTCTATTTTAAAACGTGATGTTGTTGTGTTCGAGATTTTTTTTTTGAAATTTCTCATTTATATGCAAATATTAGTAATAAAAATATATATAAATGAAATTAAAATTAATATCAATTCAATATTTAATTTTATAAATAGTCAATTAAAAAAAATAATATGAAATATTAAAAAAAAAATATTTGCGTACAAAATATCTCACACAATAGACGAGTATTAATTTTTAATATCAATATTTTTTTATCTGAAATGTTTTTGTGTTTGAGATCTTGTTCATATATGGTATTATAATTGTACAAAAAATATAAAATTATAATATCATATCGACTTATTTACATGAATAAAAAAAATGTACTTGAAAGCAAAAATAAGATAGAGTAGATAAAGTCTCGTAGATTAATGAAGAATCAACTGGTATTCTTGCAAAAAAATTCTGCAATTGTAAAATTAGTACTAAATTGATTAGCTATGGTTTGAATTGTTTCACTGTGCAATATCTTCATTTATATACCAATGGTATATATATATATATATGTATATATATATATATATATATATATATATATATATATATTGTTACGTCCCCGGGGTCGGGGGTTTCTAGGATAGAAAATGATACGCTCCTATTTGTGTATATCGGTCTTACCAACGGGGTTTTATTACTGACAGGTTTACAATAATCGGCAACGAAGTACAAGAACACAGTAAGAATTATAAATAATGAAGACAATAGAATAAATACAATAATTAATAACAGTAATCAAGATACAAACATAAATCATTAATCAGAGATACGAACATAAATCATCAAATGCCAATAGTTAGAGATACAAACATAAATCATTGAATGCCAATAATCAGATATACAAATATAAATCAATTACAGAGCAGTTAATAACAATAATGGACATACGTCAATTAATAAAAGACATACATAAATGAGTTACACTAAACAAGAGCGACAAGGGATTAATTACTGGTTACCAAAACCTTAATCTCTAAACCCATATTCCATATTTGATCCACCGGATTGGAGTATAACCGCTACTCCTTCTGGAACCAGATCGTAGATATCCAACGTGAGACTTCTCGAAGAACGTCTTCCAGACACTCTTCTGGATTCGTAGAGCTCCCAGATGCCGACCAGGCCGCTCCTACATCCGATCGTCCTTCACCGTAGTCTGACGTCCTTCCTCGATCTATCCATCCGGTCCGAGCTTCACAGAGCCAAGGCTCTCACATGTGAAGTCGGGCAGAACTTCGCCGTTCCAAGACTGCTCACAGACGAAGCTTTTTGTATACTGGTCGTACACCCGTTTTATAGGCGGCCGACCTGCAGTCCTTATCGGTTTCAGCTAATAGCGAAGTGGTAACGCCCATTAAATATGGGAAATCCCGTCCACGTTATTACTTTGTGTTTATCTGCGTCGCTTGGGTTTTTAGAATCCATTAGCATTGTTATCGTAATCCATCTTGTCTATCTTCTTTTACATTTACAAAGAACAGGGTTTTTCCGTATCTTATCTCTAACTTAACTAAATGCCGTTTACCTGCAGTAATTATATTTATTTCTTACATTAAACCCCCCAAGGTCGTAACATTGCCCCCTTCTAAAACTCGTTCGTCCCGAACGATGTTAAACTCATTTTCTTCAGAAGGCGGTTCTTTTCCGGATTTACAGCTAATGCACTTTCGACGCCAGTTTTCCATGTTTCCTCCATGACTTTTCCAAAAACAGTTTTCTGTTGGGGTCGTTCTAACAATCTTATCCTGTCCGGGCTTAGAAATATCCAATTTCTTCGATTTTCCACATAAATTTTTCAGCTGTACACTTTGCTTGTTGTTTTCCTTTTTAGTGCCGAAATTTGTTCTCAACATTCTCACTGGTGGTGCGTCCGCGTTTACTCGGGTCTTACTCGTCGTTTTTCCAAAAGGGTTTTCCTTAGAAGTGTAGCGTTTCGGGCAATTGTAAAATAAATGATCCCTTTCTCTACACTTGTAGCATCTAGGACGATGACGTCGACGTTTATTATTCTTCGATGTCGCCATCACTGCTCTTGTTTCAATTTCAAGGTCATGACGCGCTGCTTCCACTTCCAGTGCATGAGCCAAAGCATCCTTTATGTTGACATGATGTTTCAGTTTCACTGCGGCTCTTACTTTCAGATCTTGGATCCCGTCCACAAAAGTTTGGACTAACATGTCGTCAATACGAAGTGGTAATGATCGGTATGCTTTTCTGACCAGCCTCTGAACTTCCGACCACCACATTTGGAGAGATTCGCTATCCCGTTGTATGCGAGTTTTCAATTGCGTACGGTATACACATTCCAAGTGATTGTCTCCAAATCGGGACTCTAATGTTTCGAGTAATTCTTCATAGCTGACCTTTCCAGTAATCTCTAACACCAGGAGAGCCTTTCCACGTAAAGCCAATGCCAATGCTGCAAATGCTCTATCATTATTCCATTCGTTGGCGCTAACCACAGCCGTCAACTGTATTTTAAAAGCTGTCCATGAAGAAGTTCCGTCAAATGGAGGTACCTCGAATTCTTGTGATGGAGAAACAACCACAGTAGATGAAATTCCTTTTCCAGACTTTATTTCCGCTATAGTCTTTTCAAATTCTTTAATCTGAGCTTTGATCTTAGAGAGTTCTTCGCTAGGTTGCTGGTTCCTTGTCTTCTCATCCTCGTTGATAATCCCTTTGAATAAGAGCGACATCGTCTATCCCACTTCTGACACCAATTGTTACGTCCCCGGGGTCGGGGGTTTCTAGGATAGAAAATGATACGCTCCTATTTGTGTATATCGGTCTTACCAACGGGGTTTTATTACTGACAGGTTTACAATAATCGGCAACGAAGTACAAGAACACAGTAAGAATTATAAATAATGAAGACAATAGAATAAATACAATAATTAATAACAGTAATCAAGATACAAACATAAATCATTAATCAGAGATACGAACATAAATCATCAAATGCCAATAGTTAGAGATACAAACATAAATCATTGAATGCCAATAATCAGATATACAAATATAAATCAATTACAGAGCAGTTAATAACAATAATGGACATACGTCAATTAATAAAAGACATACATAAATGAGTTACACTAAACAAGAGCGACAAGGGATTAATTACTGGTTACCAAAACCTTAATCTCTAAACCCATATTCCATATTTGATCCACCGGATTGGAGTATAACCGCTACTCCTTCTGGAACCAGATCGTAGATATCCAACGTGAGACTTCTCGAAGAACGTCTTCCAGACACTCTTCTGGATTCGTAGAGCTCCCAGATGCCGACCAGGCCGCTCCTACATCCGATCGTCCTTCACCGTAGTCTGACGTCCTTCCTCGATCTATCCATCCGGTCCGAGCTTCACAGAGCCAAGGCTCTCACATGTGAAGTCGGGCAGAACTTCGCCGTTCCAAGACTGCTCACAGACGAAGCTTTTTGTATACTGGTCGTACACCCGTTTTATAGGCGGCCGACCTGCAGTCCTTATCGGTTTCAGCTAATAGCGAAGTGGTAACGCCCATTAAATATGGGAAATCCCGTCCACGTTATTACTTTGTGTTTATCTGCGTCGCTTGGGTTTTTAGAATCCATTAGCATTGTTATCGTAATCCATCTTGTCTATCTTCTTTTACATTTACAAAGAACAGGGTTTTTCCGTATCTTATCTCTAACTTAACTAAATGCCGTTTACCTGCAGTAATTATATTTATTTCTTACATTAAACCCCCCAAGGTCGTAACAATATATATATATATATATATATATATATATATATATATATAATACCACATAATGTTGCTATTATTGGCAATCTTTGACTGTAATCGAATCTTATATATATTTTTGTAACGACAAATAAAAAGATATCGAAAAAATAAAAGTGCCAATCGGTTGCGTTGAATTTAAGTTTTGCACTTTCACTAAAAGTTAACTCCAAGTGAAAGTTTCAGAAATAGTACATCACGACATTCTCCGAAATGATGTGTAAAATGTCGCTTTTTTGCTCTTAAAGTTTAACTTTCCCATTGTAATCTGTCTGCAATTTATATATATTTGCCGGTTCTTTGTTTCTTATGATCTCTTTTTTCTTTTTAATTGTCTATTCTGAGAATGTAACCAGACGACTCGTTCAAATCACGATATTAAACTAAATTCTGTTTTCCTTCACTCGTTCAAATCACGATATTAAACTAAATGTTTTTTCCTTCTTCTAAGTATACAAATGTCCTTTTGTATTGCTAAATTTCAATATTTGACTCATTAGATACAGTTATTTTGCGGTTGAGTTGCACCTGTCGTTTTCAATGTCATTTTTATCTAACATTCACTGGCAAATTATACTAAATTTGTATCATTTAAAAGTGAAAAAATTCAATTTTTATTCACATATATATATTATATTTTAGTATTTCAGTTTAGTAGTTATACTACTATGTGGTGAATTTGTCGGCGCATCATTAGCATTTGTATATCGTGAACCAATAAATCGTCACATGAGAGCACATTTACGACACGCAATCAAAGTCCATTACAATACCAGCTCAGACAATAACCTCATGATGATATGGGATCATCTTCAGAACGAAGTATGACTTTTCAGCCCGCTCTAATATATATTATATGTAACATATACAAATATAACGTGACATTTGATAATTTAATTATTATTATTATTTGTTTTTAGCTGCACTGTTGCGGTGTGGATTCCTACGAAGACTATCGTCAAATAGACGCTTGGCCAATGGACAGAATAGTACCAGATTCATGCTGTAGAATAGGGGAGATAGCCTTATTTTGCGGAAAGTCCGGTGACGTGAACAAATGGTGGCCCGAAGGTTGCGCCAACAAATTGTCGCTTTGGTTGACAGAAAGACTTCATTATTTAGCTATTATAGGATTTCTTGTTGCTTTTATACAGGTATTACGTTTCATTTTTATTTCACTCTTATATTACTTATATATTATATATATATATTCTAAAAAATAGATATTTCTCTTTTATTCATTTGTTAGGTTAGGTTATGTTATGTTATCATACATTTTTTTATTTTACTATTCTGATGTTGCAATAGTGCTTAAAAAAGTGTTTTGAAATTAATTTTTATTTTAAATATTGTAAATGTATATTTTTTGTGAAATTCTTTTAACATTTCTGATATATTGACTCACAAAGAAATAATTAAATTTTCAATAGTCTTCTAAATTTTGTATGGTTTGGTTGTTTAAGTAATCAAAAATAATAATCGTCGCATTCTAAAGATCCTTTTTAAAATGACTATAACTATCATTAATAATAGATATAAAAAATAATATTATTTAAGTAATATTTCTGATATCACCTGATATATATATATATATATATATATATATATATATATATATATATATATATATATATATATATATATATATATATATATATAATTCTTCAAAAAATTGTCTTTTTTACAATTGAATCTATGTCTTGTCTTTAAATATAAATAATTAATATAATAAAAAGAGCAATATTTTTGTCATTGTTATTAAAAAAAATATATTAAATTTCAGCTATTTGGCTTGATATCATCCATGATACTGTGTTGCACGGTTCGTCATCAACGTGGCTCACGAACTTATCAATCATATCAACCGGCTTCCTGACTGGAAAGAGAGCCACTTTCTACCGATAAATATACACACCGATCATCAGATTAATCAAGTCATCCACGACATGGTAATATATGTATTATAAATCAAATTCATATTCTACAATATAATTATAATACAATTATATTAAGTGCATTTAAATATACGTTATATAATAGCGTCACTATTGAAAGTTTCAACAGATTTTTTTTTATTGATCAACATTGTTTTCTTTCTTTCACAGACTCGTTTTTTATTTTCTGGTGAACATTTCGGAAGTCTTTATCAAAATTCGCATATTTCCAATCTTTTTCTGCAGTGTATAAAAAAATGAAATATTGGAATCGGAAAAGTAAAGTGGCTCTATTATTATTGTGAATGCACGTTTATTATTATTTGTACAATCGTTAAACGTGTATAAAAATTATATAAAAAATGAACAATTTTTTAAAATTTAAATTGTGACAAATTATTAACCCTTTCGTTCCCAAAATTTTAACATTCATTAAAAATAATAATAATCTAAGCACATTTTACTAACCGCCGATAATTCATTTTTGTTCTCATTTCCCCGATTTTATCTTTATATACTACTAATATATTAACTTTTTTATTGTTTTTATTCTTACACCTGTACAATAGTGATTGTCAACCTTTTTTATATAGCGTTAGATTGTGTATCGTTATAATTATAATCATTTTTAATCGATGATCACTAAATGTGTAATATATTTAAATTATAATTATACATATATTTTAACAACTGATTAAAATTACTTTTATATATTAATACACACACACACATATGTATGTATGTATAAGTTAACGTAGATTTTAAATGAAATCAAACTACATTTATCAACAGATAAAATTATTAGTTTTTATAAAAGTACTGCGTTGCATTTAAAGATGCAAATTTATAGATTTTATTTGTATTTTATTTTTGACTTCGACAAAATCGTATATTTTCGTTAATTATATTTAAATAAATTTATATATATATATATTATTTACGAATATATAGTTGTTAATTTAATTATTTTTTAGACATTATTCGCAAATTATTGTAAAATAATTATAAATTATTTATTCATGTAAGATGTTCAAGTGAAGTGTTTTTAGTTATTTGTATGCCATAAATGTTACGTGAATGTATATTATTTAGTTTATTTTATCATTATTTTAATTTCTTTTTTTGAGATACAATACCAAAATGGATAATATATTGAAATTAATAAAATTATCTTGTTATATCGAACTTGTACTTTTATTTTTACAGTACCATTAATATAATTTGTAACAATATTATTTGGTTTTTTTACCATTGAAAAATATTAAATATTCAATAATTTTACCAAAATTTTAAAAATATCATTTTAGTTTGAAAGATTAAACATAGATGTCACTAGTTTATAATTATCAAAATTTGACTGTTGAAAAAAGTTTTTATTTTAAAAAATTTTATATAAATATATAATGATATAAATAATGTGAAAAAATATATTTATTTTATCAATTTTAATTATAGTACATTTTAATAAATATTTAATTCTGATTTTCGCCAATAAATTATTTATAAAATTATATTATACCTTAGATTTTCATCCGATACCTGAACTGAAATCAATCCGTCATTATATAGCATATTATTTGTAAATTTCAGACATTGTGAACAACATTATTTTATCCAATGTCAATATTGAACGTCTAGCGGTCTCTCGTTATAGACTCGCTTCTCGTTGTCTCTCTTCGGATTCCTGAGACGATTGTTTTGTTAAACGCTAGACTCACAATCAACACTTTTATTAAATGCATCACCGCTTATAATATTCAACTGTGTGTATTATATACGTGTGTGTGTGTGTGTGTGTGTGTGTAATCGAATTTGGTATTTTCATGAAAGCACTTATCTTTAATGGTTCGCGATATTTCGTACTTCGACCGAAGATCTCGAGTCATATTCCAGTATCATAACTGAAACTTTATACGCTCTGTGTGATATTATATTATATTAAATTTGCATGAGAATTCTTCTGAATATTAAAAAAAAATATTATTATCCTATATCGTTTTGCATAATATGAATTAATTTTTAATTTTAAAATATAATCGAATTTGAGCATTAAAAGTAAAATATATTTAGATTTGAATCTCTCAAAAATTAATTGTGAATTTTCTGTTGAATTTTTTGTTGTTAAATAAAACACATACACACAAATATAATATACAAAAAAAACCAGTTTTAATATAAGAAATATAATTCGTATCGATAAATTATCAAATTGATTAACTCGTATCGAATTAAATTTATCAATAATTATATTTTAAATATATATATATATATATTAGTTATTGTTATAAAATATACAATAAAATATAGTTTACCTTATGCTATAATTGTTTTGTCGATATTAATGTATATTATTTATAAAAAAAACATTGAATTATTTACAACAATAAATTTATCGACACGTGCAACAGCTTTAATTATATATATATATATATATATATATATATATATATATATATATATATATATATATATATATTTAAATGGCAATTTCTCGTCATCATTATTAAAAAAACGAATGGAAACCTCGAAGGCGGTCAACCATGAAACTTGCTGCTATTCTTCTAATCCTGACTATCATGTGGTCGTTCAATGGAGTCAATTCGATGCCATTGAATCACAACGATGAGAGTTTTAATCATCAAATAATTGCATACCATTGCCCTTGCTATTGGATTGATTTGGATATGCCAACTCTAAATACCAAACATTCTGCAGACGTCAATCGAATCCTGAAGACGGTCTGCGAGAAAATACACTCCAGTGAAGATTATCATCTCTAAATTCTTAATATAATATATGTTAAATTATATATATATATATATATATATATATATATATATATATATATATATTTGTAATTTAAATAATTTTATTTTGATTCATATTAAACATGATCATTAATGAATTGATTTTATATTAAATCTGTATATAAATATATATATATTTATATAAATTTTATTCTTGGTATATAAAGTCTGAATAAATCACACTCGTTTAGCACGCTTCGATGAACGCGCCTTTTTTATTACGGTAGACTTTCTTTTTTTTTTTAAATGCTTGTCGAAGGAAAACGCAATTTTCTCATTGTTTTCCACTCCCTTGTTTGTCCTTGATAACAATATAGAACCGTACGAAATTATAAAGGGAAATGTACGTGAAAAAAAAAAGAAAGAAAGATAGATAGAAAGAAACGCGGTATATAGATATGACATTTTTTTTTTCACAAAACCAAATTTAGAGCTAAAATAAGTAAATTGGAATTGTAATTGTATGTACACAAGTGTACTTGTAATATTTTAAAATCTACGACATGTATTATTATCCTATATAATATAATATCATTTAAATTTAATTTATATATATATATAATAATAATCGTAGACATGTGATAATTTTTTTTTGACATATAATAAATATTGATTTCAATCAAACATCATCTTATCGAAATACGTGTAATAATCGATCTTTGGGTATTCAAAGTGGAAATTTTCCGGAAAACTCGATCACTCGTCTGGAACTCTCAGTTATGTACAAAGCAATCTTGGAGCTGATATTTCTATGCGACCTGATTTCCTGAATCTGAAGGGCTACCGTTTACACACACACACACACACACACACCACATATGTATAATATATGGGCTACAATGGTTCGTTTGATTTAATTACATTGGTTTTGTCTTTATCGTACGAGAAATGCATTATTCAGAACATTAAGTCGTTTGCAGAACGCTAATGTATATCTATATTCTAGTATAGTATATTATAGTATAATATATGGAAGACACGCGATACCTAAATATACTCTAACAAATGGTGCATAGTTTTTGTTCTTCTATTTAACTATTTACTATATGTAACAGCTTTTAAGTTAAATAATGTTCGTGTCTTGTATTTATTCTGCGATTCAATCGATTTCGCAATGAGAAAATACAACAGTTTTAAATAATTTAAAACGCGTGAAGAGCTAACGACTCGACTTGATAAAATATTATCAACATCACAAAACGTAAAAGTTAAACTAATTTGAAAATTTTTAGGTTGCACGAAAGATTTAACGTTGATTTCGAAAATTTAAAATGTATTATAAAATCACAAATATTATAAAATATTTTTTTTTATTTTATATTTTATTTCATATTTATTTTTCTGTTTTCAAATATTTAATAATAAAAAATGTATTTTAATATTCGTAAAAATTAAATTTAAACACGTGCAATATTTAAACTAAAATAAAAAAATATATTTATATTTTATTAGTGAATAATTGTTTTATTTTTATGTGTATAAAATATATAAACATTATTTTGCAACAATTTATATCAATAATCTAATCTTTTTATATGTAAATTATTCTATTCGTATGCAATTTTTATGTATGATCTATAAATTTGAATGCAAATATGGCGAATCTGAATAAAAATCCAATATTTTAACAAGTTTTCGTATTCATATATATTTTTTATACATATAAAAAAAATTATAGTAGAAATATTTATTGATTTTTTTATATAAAATTGTAATAATAAGATTAGTGCGTAATAATCGATTAATCTCCATTTTTAACATTTTCCGCCACGATTTCTGAAACGTAATTTATAAAAATCGAATTGATTGAACAATTTTTTGAATTTTTCCTCTTCGAATGCATATTCTTCCGCTGATTTAGAAGTCAGACCTGGAGATTTTGCAAAATTTTTAAAAGCTCCCTTCCATTTATAAATCTCCTCCATCATTTTCGATTTTGGCGTTCAATATCTGAATTTTCGCGCGAATTTCATCGAAAATCGATGCGAATAACAAGAAAAATCCATTTTTTTTTCATCACGATTATACGAAAACGTTACAATTTACCGATTTAAAATGTCGTATTTTTATATCGAAATATTAATTTTATCATTACTTGATAGAGTGGCGAAAAAATAAGGCGTTACATTAAATTCGATTTTATATCATCGTATTTACGTTTAAAAAATTTCAATGATTTATGTGTTTTTCTTTTTACGATTATTGTTTTTATATGCATACATTTTTAATACATATATATTATGAAATTTTGTTTACATTTACTCGATGAAAATATTAAATAAATAAAAATTATTGTGAAATAATCGATTTATAACGTTCGTCATTGAAATATCAGTGTAATTTAGAATTTCCATCGACATGGACATAAAAATTTACATATTTTACATTTTAATTTATATTTATTTCGCATGTATAAATTCGTGTAAATCGCTACCCAAAGTTGACGATAGTAAAGTAACGATTGAAAATAATTTAAATATGTCCGAAAATAATTTGAATACGTCTGAAAGTATTCAGAATTTATCTAGGAGTAGTTTACAAACATTGGACGGCGATCGGGAAGTGGATAAATTTAATTTACACGAAATCAATCAAAATTTGCAATTGCAACGTGATACCGTTAAATTAGAGTCGATTTTAAATATTTTTATGGACGTTGTCGGCAACGATGTGCCAAATTTCGTTTCGACACTTTTGGATAAATTCGAAACGTTGAATGATAGATCGAAAAATATCTATCGAAATTTACCTGTGATTTTTTCCGACAAAGAAAACAATTGTAAAAATATTTTAAATGATAAAAAATCGTTTGTTATCGCATTGAAAGATTCGGTCAATAAAGATATATCGAATTATATAAATATGGGTATTGATAACGTTTTTTACATATTTATATCGATTTTTACAAATTATAAATATGAAGATTTCGGCAATGAAAATAATATGATGAATAGCTTCTTTTATAATATGAAGAGTTTAATCGTCAAAATGATGACAATATATTTTGAAAAAGATTTGCAATCATATTTGACCAGGATTTCGGAGGACGCTCTCAATAATATGAAAGTTTCAGACGTGTCACGAGTAAATGTCGAATCTAGAAATCAAAGAAATGATTGGGAGCAGTTGGATGATGAAGAAAAGCACGTCATGGTCTCCAGTCTGGTGCATTATATAACCAAGGATATTGACGATTATATGACAAACTCTTGGCGTGATGTTGAAGATGAATATAGGATGAGATTCGACGATGACACGTGGAATGATAATAGAAAGGATCGTTTTCGTAAATTCAATCGCATGGAGGAAAAATTGATCGGTCATATTGGCAGAGATTTAAACTTTTATTTATCTTCAATTTTGAGAGATATCGAAGAGAATTAATTATAAAATTGATTAATTTTTTTTCATATATATTTATAAAAAATTTTTTTTTTCTATATATTATTTTAAAGAATAAATTAATAGTTAATTATCAGATATTTTATTATAATAATACAAATATAATATAATATTTTTAATCGTAATTTCGTCTACAATATAAATGATTTTTAATTCATAACCTAAAATGATTTGAGTGACATATGTTTTAATAACATAATATAAATTTATATCATTAAAAAATAATGATTATTTTTTCGAATAAAATATTGTCACATTTTATTATTATTATAATATATTTTTTTGATTTCGTTGAATTTTTTTATATCACAATTGGGAATGTTTTATTCAATATTTCTTCACATAAAAATTACAAAGAATTGTCCAATTAATGAAATATATATTTTTTTCATAGAAAAGAATATTTTTTAGAAAGTTATTAATAAAAAAATGTTTGTATTTAAAAGTTTTTATTCATATATGAGCAAAAAAAATATTTATAGATTTCTAATATTTTTTTTCATTGTTTTATAACAATAAATTAATATATATTTTTCGTATTAATTTATTGTAAGAAATTCATATTAAAAAAAAAATGTGTTAATTATTAATTATTAATGTTTTAAATGATTTTTCATATCTTTACGAATCTGTATTGAATATTTGTTATATTGTTTAAATATTTTATATTATATATGTATATTAAAAGTGAATGTATATATTTCTGATAAAACATAAAAATAACACAGTCGAAATTTTATAGAATTTTAGGACAAAAAGAAAACAGAAAATAAATAATTCATACAATTTTATTCGGATAAATAAAAATGAGTTTATTATATTTATATATAATATTAATAAATTTCAGTTTGTAACAATTTGTATAAATATTTCAACATTTCTTTAGCGAATTTTGAAAATAGTGTATCGAATAATGTGATGGCACATTGACCCGTTCTTCCGGTTCCGGTCAACTTGTCCAAGAATTTATTCACAGCTTCATTTCCGGCAGGGATGATTTTTAACGTTTTCAGAAAATCTTTAAATTTCTGCGCGTCGATAGGTTTTATCGTATCGCTGGAGACTGTCGAACCGGTTTCCTCCCCGTTTTGTAGGCCTAGTTGCGGAGCTGTGCAGCATAAAGCAAAAATGCAACAAAGCAACATTTTTTTTTATTTAGAAAAAAAAATATTAATTAAATAAATTCGATATTTTACCAATACTTTTTGAGCATTAAAAATTTCGCACATATATATACATATATATATTAATATTTAAAAAAAAATTAACAATATATAAAAATAAATATTTTAAAATAGACGATTTTTCAATTCATTATACACAATAATTTTTTGAAATATATTGTCATTTAAATGACAATTTCACCTTACTTTTTGATCACAGTGTACTACTACTAGAAAAAATCTATGGTTTTTAATATAAACAATAAGGTTCTTTTATTAGTTGCGTTTCAATTACAACGAATAATATTAGATATAATAAAGTAATATTGCATTAATATTAAACATGAAAAAAAAAATGTATCAATTAACCTCTCTTCACTATGATATATATATATATATATATATATATATATATATATATATATATATATAATATATATATATATATATCATCAAAATGCCTATGTGAAAGTGATCTAAGTGAAAACTACTTTCTAATCAGCCAATTCGATCCGTCATTACTTTGCTCTTGAATTTTCATAAGGTCGAAGCACTCTCAAGATTAAAAAGGAATAAGGATGGGTATTCGGTGGTGAAAAAAAAAACAACGATATAAAAGATTACAGGGACAAAGGGGCAAGGAGGACAAAATGCACACACACACAGAAGTTTAAGTACCGATGAAAAAAAATGACGAATTGTCAATAACTGAAATGTAGAGATCTCGAAGGAATAAGGAATCGATAACTTTTTAAGTAATTAGTTCCCGATTTTCATGGGTTCAATTGTGACGAAGTTTTCCGAATACGTTTGCATTTTCCCGCCCGTCGCGGAAAATAATAAAAGCTCTCTGTCAAAAAAAAAAAACAGAAATAAAATTCGTTAATATCGCTGCGGACATTTTGTTAACCTCTTTTCTTCCGCGTGTTGTATTAATTATTTTTTTATTTAATTTTTATTTTATATACATTTACAAATATATATATATATATATATATATATATTATTATTTATAACATTTTTTTAATCGTTTTTTCTATACGAAACAATGAAAACTTTTTTATCACACTGACTTATTTAAGTCGGTTCAAAGACTATATATATATAGGTATATATATAACTTCGATATGTGTAACATTTAATAATTTAAATTTTAATCGGTCGATATATACTTTGAAAATACAAAATTAAATCGATTTTTGTCATATTTGTTACACTTTTGATTGTATATATCGCGAATAGTGAAAGTGTTGAAAAGAAACGATTCTGTTGACAAGGACAATTATAATCCTTTTTCAGAAAGTTTACTTCCAATATACTAATTGAAAAAATATAAAATAATAGAATTCAGAAGACACACACATATTATCCGATTTATTATTTGAACTTTCTTCAAAAATGTCCTCGTATATATTAAAAGAATATTCGAAAAAAGGAAAACAATACAATAAAAATGATTCCAAAAATAAAAATAATTAATTTTAAATATATATATATATATATATATATATATATATATATATATATATATATATATATTATTAATTAAATATTATGAAATGTATATTCGATTCTGGTATTTAATGTGTTAAATAAATTACCGATACTTTGGTACTGAAGCATTGTACTAGCGTTTATTGAATTTCAGTTTCGTTTTAATTGTTTCATGAAATTTATTACGATGAAATCTTTCAGAGACGATGATTACACACACACGCACACACATACACACATACGTATATATAATATAATAAATTTCAGAAACGCGATTATGAAAAATTTTGTGAATCGAACTCATCGATCCGAAATTAATTAGATTTTCAGGTCATTGATATATTTTTTTTCTTTTATTTTGCTCGGAAAAGTTTCCTATCGGAAAAGTTACGTCCGGAAAATTTTATCATTTTACAAAAAAAAAACATATTTCAATATCACACACACACATACATATATATAATATATATGATATATAAAACGTCAAACTCCAAGCGCCGAACTTGTCACGCTTTTTATTCGTCAAATTCCACTTTATTTTTATAAATTATTAATTAATAATATTCACAACTCAAAATATGCATCTTTAACACATATAAATGAAATTGATTTTGATATGTTTTCATATAAAATATTTCAGTATTTATAAATGAATTTAGTTTCAATTTTGACAGCTAGCCACATAAATATTCAAAAACGTTATAATATCACAATAATATACAATTAATTAAAAAATTCTTATATTGATTTAAAAAAAAATCATTTTGAAAATCTAACTTGAAACTAATATATTTGAATAATGAAAATACCGATTAATATTTTAGATGTTGTGAATTAATTATAACTTATCAAATCTATTACTGTTAAATGTTTGACGTTGTTTAACTTGAAAATTGACCGAGAATTATTTTGCTCAACTTTATATAAACTTAAATTTTAACATTAATTACACTAAAAGGGTTTTTCCGAGTTTTCCAAGATATTTGTATTACATCATATATATTTATGCGTTTTTTTTAAATAATGCAAAATGCATGTTTTAATCATATAAATATATGTCATACTTATATTAATTGAATAAAATGCATATTTTTTTTTAATATTCATATTTTCCCTGAAGAAAATTTCAGACACGATTTTACAGCTGAAATAATATATTGATTTGAATTTGAATTTTGTCGTTTTTTTATTACTATTTTATATTGATTTGAATTTATTTACATTTTAAAAACAACTTTCAACATTCGCTATTCAATATAAAATAATATTTATTTTTTATTTATATTTGTCACACAAATCTATATTTATATTACAAATATAATTGACTTTATCGAGTTTATAAATTAATTGGAAATCTTGAAATCGGTATGTTTATAAAGCTATATGAGTATTAATAAATATTTTATATTTGTAAATAGTTATTTTATTTTAATATAATTATTTACATATAATAGAAAATAAAAATGATTTTATTTTCAAACGCATTTAAAAATTTTAAAGCAATAATATTTTTACTTTCGGATAAATTATTTAAATTAATAATTTCATATATATATATATATATATATATATATATATATATATATATATATATATATATATATATATATATATATAATTGATATTTTAAAAATGATTTTTATACATGTTATATAAGAAAAATAATGCTCATAGTTTAATAACAGCAAGACGTTAAAAATTTAACGAATTTATTAATTCAACTCAATATAAAAATATCGTCATATATAATAGAACAATATATCCAAAGATAGAAAAACAACCAGACGATTATTCTGATTACATAGAAATATAATTGTTAGCTAGAAATAAGATTTTTTTTTGCAATTTTTAATATTTTTATTTATCATTGATTTTTAGATTTAATTTTATGTGTATATTAATTATATAATAAAATATTGGTATTGAATATAAATATTTTATATCGAATAGAATGTTATGTAAAATATTTTATATAATGATGATAAATAAATAACCAGTATTTTTGGTGATGAAATGTTGTATTTGATTTTCAGCGTTATTTTATTATTTTCATAGGAAAAGATATATATATATATATATATATATATATATATATATATATATATATATATATATTTCAGAATGTCGATTATGAAAATAAATTATGAACCGGATTCGTCGATCCGAAATTAATTAGATTTCCAGATCGTTGACGCATTTTTTTTCTGTTTTATCTTCGAAAAAGTTTCCTATTGGAAAAATTACGTCTGGAAAATTTTATTATTTCACGAAAAATAAAATAAGTTTTATTGTAACGAAGTATAAATATAGAATTATATAATACGTCATCATCAGAAATATTTAGATTATTCATATTACTGTGATCTAAAAGTGTAGTGAAATTGTCATTTAAAACTTCCGGCCATTAAGAAGGCATATAAATTGTAATTTTTTTTCTAGGTTGATAGGACTGTCAATAACATTTGCCAAGAGTCTAGTTGTCAAAAAATTTAATTATCTATGAGTTAAACGTATTTTAACAACTCTTCGTTCCTTCATCACAATAATTTACTATGTTCCACAACCACCGTATTCGCCTGATTTAGCTCCGTGCGACTTCTGGCTATTCAATAAACTCTAAAGGCCAATGCGGGGACGCCGTGTTTTGTCACAATTGAGGAGATAAAAACCGAAACAAAGAAGGTCTCGAAGGCTATACCGGAAAAAGACTATTCCGACTGTTTCGAGGACCGGAAAAAGCATTGTCAAAAGTGCGTTTAATCAGATTTAGAAAATTAATAAAGAAAAAATACATTTTATAAAAAAAATAATCTTTTACTGACAGTGTTATATGATTTTCTAATGTTAAAAAATATTTTTATATATTAAAAATATTTTTTTAATATATAAAAATAAAATATTTAATATATTTTTTTTTTTAAGACAATTGATCGCCTTTTTGATTTTCATCAAAATATCAAAAATATTTTAAACTTTTTAAAGCTAGCTTTATTACATAAACTTTTTTCATATATTGATTACAAAAAAAAATTCCTTGTCTAATATTTATTATTTGTTTATATTATCTCTTTTTTGTAGGACAACTTATTAAAATGATTTCGTGAAAAACATTAACGAGCTGCCGACTCGGGTTAAGTGTCAATTTATTTTTAAATATATATGAAAATATAAAAAAAATATATGTGAAAAAAATTTCAAATTCATAAATTCAGTTTGTCAATTTGAGTTTTAAATTCAAGGTTTTTTTTTAATCAAAAAATAAAAATAAATATTAATAACTCGATATAAATTTTCTCTAATGATGTCGATTTTATTGAAGTGTTTATTATTTTTAATAATTAATATTTTTCAACATGAAATTCTATTTCGTAAAATATTTATTATGTAAATTTAATAATTGATTTTATTGAATTTATAAATTGATTTCATCAATTTAATATTTTGTTTTTGTTCTGCTTTATATAATAAAATTAATTTTATACTAGTCAGGGATATTAAATTTGAGGGGTACGTTTTTGAAATGTAATATATATATATATATATATATATATATATATATATATATATATATATACCATATATATATATATATATATACCATATATATATATATATATATATATATATATATACCATATATATATATATATATATATATATATATATATACCATATATATATATATATATATATATATATATATATATATATATATATATATATATACCATATATATATATATATATATATATATATATATATATATATATATATATATACTCAGTATTTTAATTTTAATTAGTTTTTTTTTGAAATAATTTGTAAAAATGATAAATAATGGTATAATATAATTTAGTAGACGTTCTAAAAAAAGGTTCATTAGTTCTGATGTAAGATTGAACGATTAAAAATATTTAAATCAATAATTGTATCGTGAAATGCGTAAAATTTCAATTATAAAATAGGTGTGTCAATAAAGATATGCGAATGTAAATTTTTATAAATTAAAAAATAAAATCACTTTTTAATAATAATAAAATTGTGTTATTTTTTTTGACAAATTTTACATATTATAATAATAAAATTTATTTTACTTAAATTTAAAAAAAAATAATATGAGAAAAATTAAAAAAATCTTAGAATCTCGTAAATTAGCTGTAATCATTATTCAAAATTCACTTTTAGAATAATTTATATTTTTTTCTAAAAATATAAAGTTCCGAAACTTTTTTATTAGATCAACATATAATAGTCGATTGAAAGGTATAAATTGCTTAACTCGAACAGAATATTTAACAGTTTAAGCCTGAATCAATTGATAATAGTTTCAAACGAATAATAATAATAATAATAACAATAATAATGAAATTGATTTTTTTCATATTTTTTATAATTTTGATTATAAATATCGTTAACAGTGAGAATGTTGAAGAAAAATCTCTCGGAAAATCTATAGATTTGGATAAAAATCCGATGTATAAAAGATCCGTTCGCCGAAATCACAGGAAAAATCACGAATCGCCAATAAAAATTCTAGACGACGGTCCAGAAGATCTCAAAAAATTAACGGACTTACTATTTGAACTTATTGTAAAAATTTCATCATACATTTTTAAACAATGTCCAGAATTAAAAAAGGAATTCGGTAACATTGATGATCCCGATTCTGTTAAATCAAAATTTTTCCCATTTTTCTGGCCCTTTTATTGGCCTTATTATAGTTGGTATTAAATATATATTTTTTAATACATTATATATATATATGTTTTTATTGTGTATGACAATTTTTAATATTATGTAAAATGATTTTTGTTGTTTAAAATAATAAATAAAAATTATATAGAAATACTTTTACAGCTGAAAAGATGTATTTTTATTTGATTTAAGTATATTTTATGAAATTTTTCAGAGTTGATGATTACATATAAATTTTCTGATTAAAAATTATAAAAAAAATAATAAAGTTTTCTATCAACGAAAAAAAATCTGAAAAGATTATAATTTTATATAAAACATAAATATGCAGTATTTTATTGTATTATAATATAATATAAATATAAAATTGCAAGTTTTAATTAAAATGAAAATTTCAGTGCTAAAATTTAAAGTATTTAACTTATATTTATTCAACCGGGGTGAAAAAAATACTTGTTAAAAAAAATAACGTGTTAAAAATATAGTTTATACTTTTAGAATTGAAATATTGGATTTTTATTTTTAAGTGTTTTGATCATTATATGTAAAAAATATATTAAAAAAAATTATATGTGTGTGTGAAATCATATATAGTTTAATATTTTTAAATAGGAATAAAAATATGCATTATTTTAAAATTATGTATTATTAAAATATTATCAATTAAAGCTCTTTTTATATAATTTAACCTTCGCTATTTTATTTTTTTTATATTGATAAAATGATTATTTTCAAAAAAAAAATACTATTCGTCTGAAGAATGAGAATTTGATTTTTTGATATAAAAATATTTTTTAGAAAAAAAATAATTTTGGTAAATTTGGAAAAATCTTTCAAGTATTTAAAATGTTAGCAAATAAAAATAAATTTATAAATTCCATCGGATGTTTTGAAATTCATTCATTGAAATTAGAAGAAAAATATTTATTCACGTTTTTTTTCCTGAAATCGCTGAAAAATAACTGAAACAATATATATATATATATATATATATATATATATATTATGTAAATATAATTTAATTTTTTTAATTATATTTACATAATTATAATATAAATAATTTTAAATTAAAAATTAAATATATCGACATCAATTAAATTTATTGATAGTGTTATGTTTTCATATAATTATTTTTAAAAACAGGGCTGGTAAATTTTAGTCAAACATATTTTGAAAATAAAATATTCCAGAATACTTATTGTTCTGAAATAATAAATAATTTATAAATTCAAATATTAATTATAAAATCGGTGTATTTAATAAGTTTTGTGAGTGCGAATATTGAATAAAAAAACAAATTTTTATATTGTAATAGAATATAAGAGATTCTTTATTGAATTAAATGGAAATATATAAAATTATATTAGATTTCTCTTAGAAAATATTTCGAAATATTTTTTGAGTGTTTATTATAAATTTAGCGTCTTTTTAAGACAATAACATTAATACTTTCGATTGCCTTTTATTAGAAAAATATTATATATATATATATATATATATATATATATATATATATATATATATATATATATATATATATATATATATATAAATCTTGTGTTAGAAAAAATATTTTTACAATTTGTCTAGAAAAAATAAACTTAAAAAAAATAAAATATTTTTGTCGAGTGTTAAATATCGCACCGTGTAAATCCACACGTAAGCTAGAAAAATAGTATCTAAAAAAGAATTTAATGGCACTAGAAAATCGTAAATTAACTACTAGTCTTTATCAAAAAAAAATCCACTTTTCGATATTTTATAACCGGCAAAAAATCGAAATCGAAGTTGTATATATATATATATATATATATATATATATATAATTTTTTTTTAACTAAAAATATCGGAACTTTTTTATCACACCGACGTATTTATATATATATATTACTTGACATTCAACAAACATTGAACAGTTTAAATTATAACCGATCGATATAACAGTTTTGATATAATATATATAAAAATATGAGATCGATTTTTGTAATAATTTTTATAATTTTAATTATAAATTTTGTGTACGGTGAAAATATTGAGAAAAAAAAACCAAAAAAATATATAATTCCATCGATTACTCATTATGACGATTACGAATATTTTATAATATTAAAAGATTTAATTATATATCATCTATCAAATATGTTTTCATATATGAAAAATGAATGTCCTATATTGACAAAATATTCATACGACAAATGGAACGATTTCGTTGAACTCGTTGACGATGAAATGCATCAATTACCGGTAAAACCGGTAACGGCAGATTTTTGGGAATTTTTTTTTTCGTATTTTGATTGAAATTGATCGTTTTTGTGTTAAATGTTATATAATATTTTTTATTAAACATATATTTTTTGTCAGTTGAAAACAAAATTAACTTGTAAAATATATTGTATTTGTGTTTTTAAAGTGTTAAAATAAATAATGTTTTTTTTTCATTTTATTTATTTGAAAAAAAATTGATATGGTATAAAAATATTACATTATATAAATATATTTTTAATTATAATAATTTTTTTTCTAAATTATTCAATTATTAAAAAAAATAATGTCTCTAATTATTTTTAAATCAAATTTTTAATATTTTAGATTTTATCAACTTAATGAATCTTCGATTGTGAATGAAATGACATTGTTTATCCTGAAAATCCTTCGAGAATTATATCATCAACTTTATCGTTACATTTCAATTCAAAAAAAAAAGTATGAAAATGAAATAGTCGAGCGAGATTTTCAAGATATGTATATTTAAAGCGTTTTCGAAACCGCGAAATGCATATTTAAAAAAATATATTCGTACATATTTTTTTTCATATATATATATATATATATATATATATATATATATATAGTATTTTCCACTCGAGAAAAGTGCGCATTTTTCAACACACACACACACACATACACATTCATAAATACAACGGCTGAAAAATTTTTCAGACAACACTACCGAAACGACAATAGACTGCGGTTTCGGTAAAAAAAAAAAATATGAGAACAATGCCCGCATTACCGGTATTAGCATTCTTTTAACATTCCGAAAATACGACTGAAATTTTCATAAATTTAATAATGAGCCGCACTTAACGAGCAAAACGACGAATTATAATATTATTTTAACGATATACACGTTAATAATATAATGTATATAATTTTCTTTCTCTATTTATGTAGAATTTCTATTTATGTGTCGTACATATTTTGTGTATATATATATATATATATATATATATATATTTTTTTTTTTTTTTTTTTTTGGTGTCTGACACAATTTACCTTTTACCTTTCGTGCCCTTTTCCTAAAATTTTCCATCTCGTGAGACGTCCATTTTATTTTATTTTATATTTTTTTATGTTGTTTGATACGTGTCGCAAATATAATTGACAGAGACAAACGAGTTTCTGAGTTTAAAGGTTCCAAAAAAGGATATATATATATATATATATATATATATATATATATATATATATATATATATATATATATATATATATATATATATATATATATATAATATTTCGATAGAAGTGAATATGTTAAAGGGTTTCTATTTATGGTAATCATTCGAGAATTGTTTGTTTTTAAACTATCAATAGAAATATATACAATTTTTTTATTATAATGATTGATATAATTAAATATATTGAAATTGAAAGATATTTTTTTTTTAGATCACATATTATATTTTTGATCTAATATTTTTTCTTTATAATATATCATATATGTATAATAATAATTATAATATATCAATTGAAATTATACGTGTTTTTCTTGAATTAAAAGCGATTTGTTGAATATAAATGAAATAAATCTCTTCTTAAAATTATATAAATGATAATTTCTATATGTTATAATACTATTAGTTCTATAGAATTTGATATATATTATGTAATGTTTAATATAAATAATTAATTTTAATATGACATAATAATCAATTAGAGCAAAATATATATATTTTTTAATTTATTTATACTAATATAGACGTTTTAATTTTAAAAATAAAATTTGTATATTTTTGGTACTTATTTAGATATTAAAATAAAATTATATATCAAGCATTAGTCATGAAAAAAAAATTTCATTATATTGTAATACTATATAATTTTCTATGGAATAATAGAATGTAATATTTTTCCATAATTTATAGTATTGAAAATAAATTATAAAAATTTTATATATATATAGTGCGGACGTTTAAACGTATTTAAATTGAACATTTTTGAAAAAACTTTTGAATTTTCACGTGGTTTTTCAGCTTCCGTAAATGGAATGAATTACAGGACTTGAAAAAAAAACTCATTGTTTTTATGACAGTCATCAATCGAAGAGACTCCCTCATTTATGACCTTAGAATATGGCCAATTTTAATCTAATGTAGAGATCTTTTTATGACTTTTTAAGAGAATAATTCATTGTCATTGTTGGAAATCTAGGAAAATGCGAACGAAATTACGCACCTAAATATTTCACGCGTCGCATTTATATAACATTTTCCGAGTTTTCACGTCGAGTCAGAAAAATTTCGCGTTTAATTTTATCATTTATGATTTAAATATGTGGTGTTTTAGTTGATAAGGATTTAGAATAAAAAGTTTTTTCATTTATAGCCATATATAAATGATAGAAAAAAAGACAATAAGTATACCAAAGAAAATAATGTTAGCACAATGTAAGGTGAATTTGTTTATAAAATGTAAATTCTTTATGTATTCAAGACCAAATCAATTTTGCTTTTTCTAGTCTTCGAAACAGTCGGAATAGTCTTTTTCCGGTATAGCCTTCAAGATTCGGTTTTTATCTCTTCAATCGTGTCAAAACGGCGTCTTCTCATTGGCCTTTTGAGTTTGCTGAATAGCCAGAAATCGCACGGAGCCAAATCAGGCGAATACGATGGTTGCAGAACGATATGAGTCGAATTTTTACAACCAATACATTATGACTATAAAATTATTTAATACATCTAATTATATATATATATATATATATATATATATATATATATATAAATTTACAATTGTAAATCATTAACACGAATACTTGGAAACATAGATTAGAATTTCATATAGTCGTTTATCTCGTTTTCATATGAATTATTTTAATTATTTATTCTGTATTATAATATTATAATATAATTCATATATAATAATTATTAATTTTTTATCAGGATTTAATCTAATTATTTTCTTAAATATATTTATTCTCATTATGTTATGAATAATAACAAAATTCATTTTGCAATAAAAAGATATTGTGAATTTAAGAAATGCGCACAATAAAATATTCTGAAGTTGATTTTAATTATTTTTATTGTTTATTATTGTTATGTTATATGTTAAATTTAATTCACCATAAAATATTAATTCTGATATATAGAAAAGCAATAAAGATTATTTAAAATGATAATTTAATTTAAATTATAAAATATGTGTGTCAAAAAAGTTACGCTAATATACAACATAATATAAAAATACAACAATAATATAAGAAAAGGTTTTTTTTGATTTTTAAAAAAATATTTTCTCAATGTCAATTATATTTTAAATCTAAAATCACTATTGAATATTTTATATGACATATTAAAATCAATATTGTAATATTATTTTAACAAAAGTTCGGAAACTTTTTTGTCATATAACAGTATAATATTCGACTCAAAAATATATAAATTGCTTAAATCAAATCGAATAACAAACAGTTTAAGTTTTAACCGATCGATAACAGTTTCGAACAAATAAAAAATAAATAAAATGAAATTGATTTTCGTCATATTTCTTATAATTTTGATTGTAAATATCGCGATCAGTGATAATATTGAGAAAAAACCTTTCAAAAAAAACATCGATTTTGATAAAAATCCGATTTTTAAAAGATCCGCCCGCCAAAAGCATACGAAAAAACACGAATTTCCAACAAAAAATCACGACGGTCATCCGGAAAATGTTAAAAAATTAACCGATTTACTATTTCAACTTATCATAGAAATATCTTCGTACGTGTTGAAAGAATGTCAAAAAATCAAAAAAGTGGAAGAACATAGAAATTGGGGAGATTATCCAGAATTTCCTATGTTATTGTTTAATGACGTCGACGAAAATGAGTATTATTATAATTATTATAATAATTAATATAAAAGGAATATCGGCGATTCTGAAACAAACTGATTTTATAAAATATTAATCATTATAACATTAAAATTAATATTAATGGTGAAAAAAAAATACATTTATTTTTATGATATAAATATTGTGTGAAATTTTATTATATCGTATCGTTTCAAGTGTTAAATAAATAACTGATAATTTTAATATTAAAATTGTATATTTTTATTTTTTTAATTATCATTATATTAATAAGTTGATTCACGAATCTAAGAGTAAATTTTTATATATATATAAAAAAAATATATTTTATTCTATGTATAATTTCAATTAATTATCTTCTAGAATAATTAAAAGTTTATAATGTGAGATTAATTTACACTTCGATTAAAACGTTTTTCTTTTCGCATTTAAAGTCAGTTAATTGATGCAACAATAAAAACTTTTAATATAAACTCGTTCGTCTTTATTTCGGCGAACCTTAAAAAAATAAAAAATAAAAATTTCACGACCTCGTAAATAAACTGGAAAATCTCTGTCAAAAAAGAAAAACATCCTGACTGAACACAACAAGCATGGAAAATAAACAAAAGTTTCCTTCCTAGGAATTTTCTATTGACACGTTTCGACTTTTTATATTGTCGTTGCAGGCGAATAAGCGGCTTAACTCGTTGTAAAAAAAAAAACCGGATTTATTCTTTTTCCTTTTTCGTTCCCTTAAATTATTTTCCGTTTTTTTTTCTTTCGTTTAAATGTCGAGTTTATTTATCGGATTTTCGCTTTTTATTTACAGTTTCCATCTGTGCTTCTTTTCTATGGTTTAATTTGAACGCTTCATAAATTAAACGAATACGTGAATATTTAATATATATATATGAAATATAATGAAAAATTCTGATTTTCTTTTAAAATATATATTAATGTATTTTTAATATATGATATCGATCAAATTTTCAATGAAATATATTATATATTATTATTTTCAAAATTTTTATTGTAACACTGCGATCAAAAAGTAAGGTAAATTTGTTTATAAAATGTAAATTCTTTATTTACATTTTAGCCTTTATATAGCCTTCAAAACCTTCTTCGATTCGGATTTTATCTCCTCAATCGTGTCAAAACGGCGTCCATGCATTGGCCTTTTGAGTTTGCCGAATAGCCCAAAAGTCGCACGGAGCCAAATCAGGCAAATACGGTGGTTGAGAAATGATATGAGTCGAGTTTTTAGTAAAAAAGTCGTATAGAGCCTATGCAGTATAACATTGTCGTGATGAAGGAACCAAGTGTTGTAAAAATACACGTAACTCGAAGATAATTAAACCTTTTGACAAACAGACACTTAGCAAATGTTATAAACAGTCCTACCAACTTAATACAATTGACCTGCCTTCTTTATTTCCGGGAGTTTTAAATGTCAATTTCACCTTACTTTGTGAACACAATAGTATATATATATATATATATATATATATATATATATATATATATATAAAATTTAAAGTTTTTTATTGAGATAGAATCTTGTGATCATATTTTGTGTACAATAATAAAAAGGTAATAAAAGTTTAGCTGGATCGTTACTTATGTTGGCACCGCTCTTTTCCTGAAACTTTTCTTCAGAGGTCCTCTTTTTTTACGTCATTTTCTTATTGCGCTAGCTGAAAGTGGCACTTTGACACTTCAAAAAGTGTTCCAAGGGAACACTTTGAGCACCATAATGGCTCTCAAACATCGAAACGAGTTCTTTAACATTCGCGTGCATGTCGTGCATTTTTTTACATTTACTACGTATTTCATCGATTAATGTGACGCGGTTCGATTAATAGTATGTCGAATATATATTTTTTTTTATTTAAAAAATAATAATAAATATATAATCTTAAATGTCGTTGGTATGAATAAAATAATAATTGTTAGTATTTCGTTTATTATAATATAATTATTCGTTATAATGCGGTAATCGATTTAATCGATAATTGAACACGACGTTCAACAATTTACAATTACAATTATGTAAACTTATAAATTTGACATTTTAATGGTGCATTACGGCTATCGTATCCCACGGGAATTAATCTGAATGTTCCTGTTCAGTGTTCGATAATTGGTAATTTGTCGAATTAATGGGTTTGTTTGACGGTTTTTCGCAAGATCGACCGAATTTTAACATAGTCTTTATATATACGTATACAGGATGTTCTAAAAATATATATTTATATATAATATACATTTTCTATTCAAATATATATTACATTATAAAAAATCGTATACAAATTTGAAATATAAAAAAATGTAATGTAAATTAAAAAAAAATATTTTTTTTATTTAGTGCAGATATTTTTAGAATATCCTGTATGTCGTGTAAAAGTTATTTTGTACGAAAGTTCCGCGATTATCTTAATGTGATTTGAGAATCTATTTTATCGCACTAGATTATATAAAGTATTTACGCCCATTGAAAAGTATGATCTTTATAAATTGCGTCCATTATATGTGACGTATCACAAAATACTCTATTGAACTGGTTTCATCACTGAAAGTGTTAAACCTATTTTACAATATAATTTCAGGAAATTTTTTTTTGAAAACAAATTTAAATCAATGTCAAGTTTTTAAGAATTTCTCTATGTTCATATTTCCAATGTAAAACAGAGTTTCTTATAAACATAAAAAACACAGACGATCCTGAAAAACCTTAAGTGTGAAAATTCGTTATAGAAAACCGCGTTCTATCGACAATAATGGATGTTTTATGTTTTTATAAATGCGTCTAGAAACTTTGCGTATTAAAAGTTTACAACGCGCGTGAAAATCGCGTCGAATTTTCCCGTAAGGATTATATTTTTAATCCGCGAAAAAAAATCGATAAGAACCAATATAAAATAACGGAATAAAAAAAATCATCGATAATGAAAAATAAATTAAAATTATAATACATTTTTTTTCCACGACGTAATAAAAGCTTCTCGTTTATATATATATATATATATATATATATATATATATATATTTTTTTTCTCCGAGAAAAATAATAATAGTAGAAATTAAATTGTAGATAAAAATCTATACATTGTTGATTTTTACGATTCTAACGTTTTTTTCCAAATATTTAAACGAACGTTTAATATTAAAATTTATTCGAGATTCGTTATAATAATAAAAAAAATATTATGTATGCACAACGAGAAAAATTATTTCCGAGATTTTCCCTTTTGCCTCATTAAATGTTAATATTTCATGATTTACATTGTCATTGGAAAGAAAGCAAAACACGAAAATAAACTCGTGTTTATTTATTTTTGGAATAATTGGATAAAAATAATATATATCACGTAAAACATTAATTTAATTTGATTAATTATGATATATTAATTTTTGTTATATATTTTTAATATAATATCGTAATTAAGAAAATACGACGTTAACAAAATTCGATGGAAATTATATATAAAATCAATATCAGAATGCGAAGTTACATTTTAATCGTATAAACAATTTTCCACATTTTCTTTTTATCTAGCGCGATCCGATATCATCTTATAAATTATTTTTAGACAGAAAATTGAAATAAACCCGAATAAATTATGTATATTCTATGGAATATGTTAAAAATTTAATATCGTGAAATATTTACTTTCCCTTTTCTCGCGCGGCATTTCCAGTTGATATTATATAATGTAATATTTTCTTTGCGCAACACATTCTTTTCAATAGAATTTTCCTCTGTACAAGTACCGTGAAAATTTATTTCTGCGAAAACTTGCGTTCAACTTTGTCGTAAGTTATTTATTTGCGTATGTTTCCCAAACTTTCGCCGGTTGATCTTTGACTAAATTGCAATAGTTTGGTTACTTAAATTTGATGTTGTTGTTGGTTTTGCTGTCCACTTTTGATGGACATGTTGTTCGGTTACGACATCTTATTTAAGTATTAAAATATTTAAATATGTATTGATTATATATATATATATATATATATATATTTACAATGATCAAAAAGTAAGGTGAAATTGTCATTTAAAACTCCCGGACATTAGGAAGGTAGGTAAGTTGTATTTTTTCCTCCGCCATATTCACCCGATTTGACGCCGTGCGACTTCTGGCTATTCAGCAAACTCAAAAGACCAATATGCGAGGACGCCATTTTGACACTATTGAGGCGATAAAAACCGAATCGAAGAATGTCTTGAAGGCTATACCGGAAAAAGACTATTTAGATTGTTTTGAGGATTGGAAAAAGTGCGTTTTATCGGAGGAGATTATTTTGAAGGGGATAAAATTGATATGGAAGAATAAATGAAGAATTATATTTTATAAACAAATTCACCTTATTTTTTGATCACAGTGTTATAAATCAATACCTACAAGAAAACAGTGAAAATTTAATTAATTTTATTTTTAAATTTTCATCAACTTTTTAAAATTAATTACTAAAAATCTTCACATTCAATCGAACATCAGAAATTACTATTTATTCACCTTTTCGTGTTAAAAATATGCAAATTTTCCCTGTTGAAAAAAAAAAATAATAAAAGAAAAACACGAATTTTATTACACTTCATCTGAAAATTAAACCTTCGTATTCGGCTCATCAATAGACGTTAATTGAACGACTTCACCGTGGGCCGTTTTTCATCGTCGCTTTTCCGATTCCCTTTTCGGATCGACACCATTCGCCGGCGGTTTTCCCCGACGATCATTATTATTATTTTTTCTCCGCGATTTTATTCGTTCGCCTCTCTCGCACTCGTTCACGATCGCTTTTCGTTTCGGGAAAATCTCGCTGAAAGAGCCGGTTTTTATATCAAAGGAGCGGCCGTCTCTTTTGACTGAATTCCTGATTATTTGACGTGATTAATGACGTGTCGAAATCGATATACTTGTAATGCGTACTAAAATGTTGTACAAAAAAAAACGTACAAATTATTCCCTTTCAGTGAATCGTGTATAATATATATATATATATATATATATATATTCCTTCAGGATAATTCAAAAATTTCGAATCGAAATGTCTCAAATATATACAATATTTCTCTTTCAGTTATATATATATATATATATATATATATATATATATATGAAAAATTTTTTTTTAATGTCGATTCAATTCTTTTTTTACCATTTATATCCTTTGGAATATTATGCAACAGGAAACCCTACTTATCAATCACCCCTCATATAATGGAAATTTATGTAATACAGACACATATATAAAGAATATTATATATATATATATATATATATATATATATATAGTTAGGGGCTCAGAGACAGTATATAATCACCATTTGAATGTTACTAATGAAGGGAAAATGACAAGTGAAATGTGCTATTTCTATTCTCTTCACACACACACACACACACACACACACACACACACACACATATATATATATATATATATATATATATATATATAATCCATATGTCCCGAATCTAGTAGGTTTACATCTAAGAGAAGACATTGCAGAACTATCATTGAGATCTGTGAGAGAATGCTGAATTTTCCGATTTTCCACCATTTTCGTGTTTATACTAGACTCACAACACGTACAAGAATTAATCTATACTTAAATAAATATAGCAAATCAAAACACGAACTAGTGAATACACACACACACACACACACATATATATATATATATATATATATATATATAATATAAATTAAAAAAATATTTATAATTCATATATATTAACCTACTAATATAAAAAAAAATTATATTGAACAACGGTTCGTTTATCAAACTATCTTGAATTCTTCGCCAAACTATCAAAAATATATTTTTTAATAATTTTAATACATTTTTAATATATTATATACGTTTTCATTTATATTCATATAATTTCTAGTTCGTGTCAAAATGACTTGTGAAACAAAAGCGTTTATAAAGACTCTATAATTAATAATTTTATTTTATTATCACACAAAAATTGTATCATTAATATAATTACGTAACAAATCCAAATTGTAAGCAATAGTTAATTAAAAGATGATAAAAATATTTATTTTATCATATAAAACAGTATATTTCTCAATATATATTATGAAATTTGAAGCATATTTTTAGTATAATATGTAGTTCACACACAAACACACACATATTTAAGTTTAAGAATGATTTATGATGTCCTCATTAACTATCATGCTTTGTTTAAATATTCAACACAATGAATATTACCGATTAGCTTTCGGTATTGTGAAGGAGGCTTTCATGGAAACTAATATGCGTGAATTATTTACCAAAACTGATAATATACACATTTATATTATATTTTAAATAAATAATTAAATATTATACATTATAGTTTAGATCGTTGATATTATTAAAAATATGATTAATTTTAATATTGTGTATAATAAACATTGTTATTAATAAGAAAATTAATGTGAAGCGGTGACCTATTTTTATATTTAGTGTAATGGAGTTGCCTTTTACATCATTAATTATATAATTTTTACAAAGTAAAAGTCATTTTCAATACAATTTCGTCCGTTAAATTTGAATCTGTTTAAAAAAAAATTTGGTAAATTTATAGCGATATCGAATTACATTTGAAACGTGAAGCGTTTGAAAATTTTAATACGAAAGAAATTAATTTTCTCGGAAAAATGCTATTGCGTTAATTTTTCAATTTCGATTTTCTAGTTAAAATTTAATTGAAAGTGTCTTTTGTTAATTTTTTTAAAATAAAATTAAAATATTTGTATATAAATAAAATCTTTTATAAATTATATTTTTAAAATATTAATAATATTTAGAACGTTCGTTTGAATATAGAAAAATGACGCTAGATGGCGTTGTTATATCGGTTAACAATATTTTGTACATTTTTAGATATAACACTCATATATAATTTTCATTTGAATGATTTATTAAAATTGCTTAACAATTATTGTGTTACATTCTATAATTACAATATAATTTAAGACACTTGAAACAGTATATATTTTAAAGGTCTAATTAAGCAAAAGATATTAATTATATCCTTTTCTAGAATATGAAAAGATCATATTTAACCGAAAAGGTCGTGAATGCAGCAATATAATATATTGTTGCGAATAAATCATCACGTTAAACGTATATAATGCACTTTAAGTATATTATTACAACTTAAAATATTTTAATATAATTAAAAGTTTGTGCATTTTTGAAAATTTATATTATAAAATAAAACAATATATTTTTAAAAATAAAATCAAATTAATTTTTCCAATTAATTGATAAATTCCAAAAAAACTATCTATCTACAATACAAATTCAACAATTTTTTTAAATCATAAAATATTAGATAAATGTGTAAATAAATATTTTCTTAAAAATTATACTATAATTAATTTGCATTATATTATGAATTTGCGGTTTGAACTCACGCTTTATTAACCGCGTTTAATTTAGTTATTTTAACCACAGAATCGTCTACAAGTTTCACTTAAAATTAATAATCTCAATTATTTTAATAACTAGCAAATCTATATAATATATGAAATAAAATTTATTATATATATATATATATATATATATATATATATATATATATATATATATATATATATATATATATATATATATATATATATATATTTATATTTATATTATACATACATTAAAATATTTCTGTATCAAAAATTTTAATGTAAATTAAATTATTTAATTCCGTCGAGACATTGTGTGTAATTTTATAAAATAATTATAGAAACGAATATTCTCCATTTTTAAATAGAGGTCTGTCGATGTGAAACGTTTCCCGAAATTGCGCCCTTATCAGCGTCACCTGTGTCACGAAAATTTCCACTCGCTCGGAAAATCTTTTTGTACTTTTTTTTTTCAAAAACCCCTTTCCATCGAACTGAACGGAATTAATTCGCGATTGAATTTTACGCAGAAAATTAAAGTCGGTTAGCGGACGGGTTAATTAATTTCGACAAAACTTTCCCTGCCAATTAATTATTCGAGGGTTGCAAGTGTATATATATATATATATATAAATATATATATATATATATATATATATATATATATATAAATATATATATATATATATATATATAAATATATATATATATATATATATATATATATATATAAATATATATATATATATATATATATATATATATATATATAAATATATATATATATATATATATATATATATATATATAAATATATATATATATATAAATATATATACATATATATATATATATATATATATATATATATAATTCACAAATTAAATTACCGCTCGTAATTTTTTTTTGGTGTTTTTTCAACGGCGACGACATTAAAATAAACTTGGAAATTATATACTTTGATTATGTAAGCAAAGAAAAAAAAATGAGACGATTTTAAATTAAACGACGTTTAAATAATTATATGAAATTTCTCGGAAAGACTCGATACTTTGAAATACATGAGTGAAGATAATTAAAATTAAATTAACACATCACACTCTAAAATATCTGGATCAAAAAAAGAAAAAATATATATATATATATATATATACATTAAAAATATATCAAATTGTCTTTTTGTACATTTATGAAACTTGTAACAATGTGATCATAAAGAAAGCTGAATTTGTTTATAATATTTAAATTCTTTATTTATTCTTTCAAATCAATTTCGCTTTTTCCGGTCCTCGAAACAATCTGAATAGTCTTTTCCCGGTATAGCCTTCAAGACCTTCTTCGATTCGGTTTTTTATCTCCTAAATTGTGTCAAAACGGCATCCTCGCATTGTCCTTTTGATTTTGCTGAATAGCCAGAAGTCGCACGGTACCAAATCAAATGAATACGGTGGTTGCGGAACGATATGAGTCGATTTTTTTAGCAAAATCGTGATGAAGGAATCGAGAATTATAATAACGCGTGTAACTCGAAGATAATTAATCCGCTTGAAAAACAGATGATTGTTAAATGTTATAGACAGTCCTACCAACCTAAGAAAAAAATACAATTTACTTCCTTTCCTGATACCCGGGAGTTTTAAATAACAATTTCACCTTACTTTTTGATCACAGTATATATTTTCTATATAGAACTATATCGAATTTTTTTCCGTTAAATACAATATATGAATATTATTCATATTTATATAAGATTGAATAATGTAATATATATTATATACAAAATACGAACATTGTTTACTTTGTATGAAATTGACATAAACAAAATAATACATCTTGATAAACACATTTGGCGTCTTCTCGCTTGTTTTCAGAATTATAGTTCAATATCCGTCTTTCAATTTTGAATATGTCTTCCGTTTGAAATCGAACGGAAATAGGCTCTAGATTTTCACGAGAGTTTTTCCTCTTTTACCATCGATTTTTTCCCCTCCATTGCGTGTCGATTTTTGTTCGCGTTACACCATTACTCGAATTTAGTTATAACGGATTATTATATTCGAGGGTGAAAATGATCGCAAATTGTCGAAATTCACGCTAAATTTAACACTTAGTAACGATTCGCCAAAAATATGAATATATATATATATATATATATATATATATATATATATATATATATTAAAATCTATTTTTGAACCAAAATACAATTAAAACTCAATTGTAGAAAATATTATATAAAAAAAAATAATTTTCCATAATGATGTAAACAAGTGCGTCACCACCGAGTCATTATAGATATCTTCAAATTTCTTATAGGACATAAGTATTCTAAAAATACATAATCGGATTGTTGTTAGTGGAATCTTTTTATCATTCGGTTCAAGGGAAAAATCGAACGACATTTTCCGCGTTAGATTTTACCAAGTAAACGTTAAGAAAAATGGACGTGTTTTTCCGGCTAATTAAGAAGTCGCCCCGGAGAAAATTGCGCGTTTTTTTTTCTTTCTTTCTCGCATTCGGTGCCGTTTAATTCATCTTGGTAAATTACGTCTACGAAAAAATATCCATCGATTTTTCCGAGAAATTAGCCTTCGTCGATGACGGCAATCTATTTATTAAGCGTTTTCTTTGACGCGACGGAAACTGTTTATTACATTTTAATTGGAAATATGGGACGATTATTCACTTCGGAAAAATATTTTTATTCTACTATACGAACATAAATCAATAAGTTTATATATATATATATATATATATATATATATATATATATATATATATATTAATACTTTTACTTATATCCTAAGATCAAAAAGTAAGGTAAAATTGTCATTTAAAACTCCCGGGCATTAGAAAGGAAAGAAAATTGAATTTTTTTTCGAGGTTGGTAGGACTGTCTATAACATTTGCTAAGTATCTGTTTGTCAAAAGGTTTAATTAACTTGGTTTTACATGTGTTTTAACAATTCTTGATTCCTTTATCACGATAATGCACCATGTCATACTGCATTGGTTCCTCGCGACATTTTTGCCAAAAACTCGACTCATATCTTTTCACAACCACTGTATTCGTATAATTTGTCTCCGTGCGATTTCTGGCTATTCGGCAAACTCAAAAGGCCAATGCGAGGACGCCGTTTAGACACGATAAAATCCGAATCGAAGAAGGTCTTGAAGGTTATATCGGAAAAAGACAATTCCGATTGTTTCAAGGACTGGAAAAAGCGCTGGCAAAAATGAGTTTTATCAGATTGAAATTACTTTGAAAGGGTTAAAATTGATTAGGAAGAATAAATAAAGAATTTATATTTTATAAACAAATTCACCTTACTTTTTAATCACAGTGTTATATATCCTTATTGACTTTAAGGGATGTTTTGAGTTGCTTTAAAATAACCCCAATATGGATTATTTAATTTGAAACTTTATTTATTTGTAAACATTAAATGGATAAATAAACACATTTACAGCTTTTAAATAAACGCGCACTTTAAGTTTGTTTGTGGTTTAAATGTATTAAAATAATACGATTATAAATTATTATATATATGGTATATACTTATATGTAGTATTATAATATTTAGCAAAATATTTTGGATAAATTCCAAAGCGACATGTTAAAATATAAATTCGAATATCTCGGAAATGTTTATATTTTTTGTATAATTTATCACTATTGGTGTATATCGGAAAAAATGTGACCGATATTAAATATAACGTAATAAATATTAGCGAGAAGATATTCTTAATAATGTGTAATTCATTTTTATGAAAATTTTTTAATAAAATAAATATGTAAAAAAAATAAAAAATTAATATTGAAAATAAAACACAATTATCGTTTTTTTTCAAAAACCACCGTTTTTAATTTCATGTTATATATACCATATATATACATACATACATACATACATATATATATATATATATATATATATATATATATATATATACTCATATTCGTTGAAAAAAACATTAAACAAATATTAATTTATATCAAATATAATTACACATTACACAAATTCGTAAAATGAAAATAATAATTAAATGATTACACAATCGCATTATCACTTGTATTCCGTCGTAATTGAACATTTAATTACAAATATAATTCACATGTAATAATTTTGAAATATTTTACAATTTTTCACTTATTATTTCAGTGTACTTGTACCCTGATATTTATTTTCTAATATTATTATGTATTTTTTTTTATATTATTATATATAAAATATTGCAATATATATGTTATAAATATATTTATATTTACATCATATTTATGTACACTTTATTCATTTAGATTTATTAAAAATGCAATTTGTTATGTGAAAAAAATCAGCAATATTAAATAAAAAAAAATGACAGCGTTTAGTTCCCCCGTTTTGCAATAATTTTATTATATAAAACATCGAATACTGAGAATGATATAATATAAATTATTTTATTAAGTGTATTTAATATTACATATTATTAATTCTATTAAAATATTTGATTTTATATATATATATTTTTACAGTGATAAATATTAAATGAAATGAAATATTAAAATTTGGTGCAAAAATTGAAATTAGAATTATATTAAAAAAAAATTCCGAACAAATTTATATTTTGTATAATCCTATATAATACTGATAAGTCGATAATTATTACATTATTTAAATAAATAATACCTTAAATGATTTTTTTTTATTTATTTTATTTTATTTTCAAGATATTAAAAAATGAAAATTTCACTTTAGATCTATGTCTGAAAAAAATTAAAATGAACATGTGCGTTACCATTGAACTATCACAGATAAATTATCCAAATGGAAATAATTATATAAAATTAATAATAATAATAATTAATTACATTTAATTTTTAACATATCATTTCTATTATATATATAATAAATATGTTAGATATTTTTAAAATTCCAGATATTATTAATATATATGATTTTTATATATTAATATATTATTAATATATATTAATTTTATTTTTTGATATATTTACATTCGATATCAATATATAATATATGGTACACAATAATCTTAATAAAAGTTATATATTATTAAAAATTTCGTTTTATTATAATTAAATTTTAATGACAATTATCACATTTAAAATAAAAATTCTGAAAAATTGATTTAATTCAATCTAAAAGCATATTAAAAATACGAAATCACCAAAAAAAAAAAGCAATTATCTCACTATTTATTCATTAATTACGATTTAAATATTAGAATATTTACAACAATAAAATATTGATTAATTGAATTTTGATTTTTTTTTAACTATTTATATAGTATATTTCATAATTCCTAGAACTTTAAAAATATCTTTTTATTTATTTATTTATATTTACATATTTTGTATGTAAATATAATTTAATATAATATTAAAAATTATATCGTTCTCAAATCATAAAGAAATAATTTAACGATATATTTTTTTTGTTCATTTAATATGAAAAAAAATATATATTATACGATTTACAACATTTAATATACATATTTATTATTAGATAATTTTATAGTAAATTTTTTTTTTTGTAATATTCATCACAACTCTTGAGTTCATTATTCGTAATTTTATCTTTCACCCTTATTAAAAGTTTTCAATTACACAGTTTGATAATGAAAAGAAAATTTTTTTTTATTAATATTTAAAAAACATAATCGTATATATAATTATGGATATTTTTATAAAATTATTAGTCGAGTATTTAATATATATATATATATATATATATATATATATATATATATATATATATATATATATATATATATATATATATATATATATATATATATATATATATATATATATATATTTATACAAAATTTTGCACTGTTTCTCTATTGGATATGTTTCGTTTTAATTAATCACATTCAAAATTGACACTTTTTTTCTTTTTAGCGAAACATCCTAATTTTTTATCGACAAACGTTGAATTAGCGTTCGCCGTTTGAGCCTGATTCGAGTTACCGTTCCTTGAATATTCCTGATCCTGCACGATCCTGACTGCAGTCACGACATTTTCGTCATCATCATCGTCCATATCCTCGTACGATTTCCTATTACCATATCTATCCGCGAACGTTACGTGCTGCTGTTGCTGTTGCTGATGCTGATGATGATGTTGTCCTCTGCGTCATTGTCTAGAATCCAGATCCGTCGCTATGGTCAATCTTGTCACGGGATTCTCGCTCAGTGAATCGGAACGATTATTTTTTCTATTCGCCGAATTGTTATTTTCTATGAACGACGTGTGTGCTCTCGTCGCGTATTCTCCATCTTTTCCGTTGTAATTTTGCGGCGATAGATGCGCCAGTTTATAACTGGCGCACGATTCGCTTCGCCTAGTGCCGACCCTGGATATCATCGTGCCGCGATTTCCGGTTGTGGCCTGCGCCGAATAACCGGCACTTTTTGTCGCACCCAAGCCCAAGCAGCTGCATTTGAAGAACGAACGTCTGAATTCGCGTCTGAATTTACCTGAAAAATAATTTAATTTAATTTAAAAAAAAAACAACAAATTATTCATTTTAAAATTTATTCATTCGTATATAAAATTGAAATACTATTTTTTTTTTCAATTACATGAAAAAAATATTACTAATATATATATATATATATATATATATATATATAGAAAAAATACATATAAGAAAAATTATAAGCAGTGATTGATTAATTTTTATATACAAAGCATAATCATTTTTTTCTTATATATATTCAAACTTTATAATAATATATTTTTATTAAGTGAAATTTGAAATAAATGTGATTATGAATATATAAAGTGTAATTAAATATTTAAAATACGGTGAAAATGAACATAACACTACGATCAAAAAGTAACCTGAATTTGATTATATAATGTAAATTGTTTATTTATTTTTCCATATCAATTTCATATTCTTCAAAGTAATCTTCTTCAGATAAAACGCACTTATGCCGACGATATCTCAAAACAATCTAAAGTTTTTTTCCGTTATAGCCTTCAAGAAATTATTCGATTCGGTTTTTATCTCCTCAATCGTGTCAAAATGGCGTCCCCGCATTGGCCATTCAAGTTTGCTAAATAGCCAGAAATAGCACGGAGCCAAATCAGGCGAATGCGGTGGTTGCGGAACGATATAAGTCGAGTTTTTGGCAAAAAGTCGCGAAGAACCAATGCAGCATGACTTGGTGCATTATCGTGATAAAGGAACCGAGAGTTGTAAAAACACGTGTAACTCAGAGATAATTAAATCTTTTGACAAACATACCCTTGGCAAATGTTATACACAGTTCTACCAACCTAGGAAAAAATTACAATTTACCTGCCTTAATGCCCGGGACTTTTAAATAAGAATTTTGCCTTACTTTTTGATCACAGTAGTATATATATAACATTTTTTTTAATATGAATTAATAAACTGTGTATATTAAAAAATATTTTTTAGTAATTTTTATATATCTATGCGGGAATGATTTTAAAGATTAATTTTTCAAGATTGTATTATAACATCATCAAAAAAAAAATTTCTATAATTTCATATATTCACGCTATTTAAATAATATATAAAAATAGTTTTCTTTCTGAACTGCTTCAAATAATCAATTTAAAAAAATAAATATTGAGTTTTATTTGGCGCCAGTCATATATTTATTAGAATACATTGCGTATAAAAAAAGCGATATTAAAAATATTGATATATATATATATATATATATATATATATATATATATATATACATAAATATATATATATATATATATATATATATATATACATAAATATATATATATATATATATATATATATATACATAAATATATATATATATATATATATATATATATATATATATATATATATATATATATATATATATATATATATATATATATATACAACAAAAAAGGGCACACAAACACACACATATTTAATATAACAATAAATAAAATACGAAAAGCTTATGATGATAAATAAAATTCGCATTTAAATTGAATTCTTACGATTTTTTTTGAGGGCGAAAAAAAATACAAATAAACAGATTTTCTTTCATAGAAAGCACATTCAGTTATGAAAGCTCACATAATTTTATTTTCCATCGTGCAATTTATTTGCTCTCAATATATTTTTTTTTATACAATATAATATGTATTAAAAATTTTCATCGACTTTTATTAGTATATAAATTGCGAAAAAAAAAACATTTATTTAAATGCAAAATAAGCACTGTGAAATATTATATCGTTTTTAATGTTATAAAATATATAATAATAAAAATTCTTACATCTTTATTATTTGAATATCAGCAATTTTTAATAGGACTTACAAAATACTTTGAAAATTGTAGCAATTTAAATTATTTTTCAACTTATATCTATTGTAATATATTTTAAAAAAATCTACTTTTAAATATGTTAAAATTTCATGACGTCAATCAAATTGAAAATTTTATTTTTTTAATCATAAAAAAATAAGAATCTTCCAATTAAATAAATTTAAATTATAAGCCATTATCAAAATTATATTTCAGATAATTTTAAAGTTTTATATTATACAAAATATAATATGGAAAGAAAAGGTTGTCGATTTTTGATAATATATATATATATATATATATATATATATATATATATATATATATATATATATATAATGGTGAAAAAAGGGGAAAGCTTTGTCTCATAGTAATCCGAATATAAATCATAGGCAAAGCTTATTTGCACGTAATATTTTCGTCTACAAAAAAAAAAGGAAAAATATTCCTATTTTTAAAGGCTGTTTTACGAGCGCGGCGTCTTGCGTGCTGTTTAGGCCAAAGATGAAAATCTATTTAGGAAGTTCCATAGAACGTTATTAAAATCCTTTTTATATTATATTATATATATATATATTTTTTTTTTATTTAGCAAACAAAATTTTGTATGCTTTAAATTCATGTATACGTTTAATTTTTTTTACCTACATTTTTTTTGACATCGTAAAAATGTTACATTTTATCTATTTATTATTTATTTTTATATATATTAAAAAAATAATTAAAATTATTTTAATTTTAATTAACATTTTTATTTAGACGATTAGATAGAAAAAAAATCCATGTCATTGATATATTACAGTTAAATCGCGAATAATATTATATATAATTTATGAAAATATCATTCAATGTCGTGTTTTAATTTATATTTAATATAATAAATTAATTAAAGCTGTTCTCAATTTTTTTTCATCAGTGTACCTCTAACACAAACACATACATGCACGCATATATATATATATATATATATATATATATATATATCTACATAATTTTTGTACCTTTCGCTATAATAACTTTTTTTGTGTACTCCTAGTGGCACGCGTACCACAGGTTAGGAACCGCTGATTTAATACAATAAAAATATACAACCGAGTCACTATATCGTACAATATTACACTAATGAATGTTTATATCCTTGCTGTATGCACTTTCCTTTATACAACTATTAATTTTCATTACAGATAATCTTCAAACTCAATGAAATAAAGACAAGATTTTTAATATGTATTTTATTCGTATTAATAATTTATATATATATATATATATATATATATATATATATATATATATAATATTTTTTTTAATGTTTTCTATTCTATTCACATATTTTTTTTGTATATATTAACGTAGCTTCATAACGTTTAAATTCTAATCGGATTAACCCTTTCGTCGCCGCTTCATAAACTGCTTTAAAATCGTAATAGATGCGATTTAACGTCTTAAATCGTGACAGTTTTCACGTAAAATAGGAAAAGGGTCACATCGGCATACAAGTAGACTATTATAAACATTTATCTTTATGCGTAAATACGTTTTCCGAAATCTGTTCCTGATATACTATATGTTATGTTCCCGGTTATTTTAGATAAAGTCCCGTTTCGTCATAAATTAAAACGATGTGTGTGTGTGTGTGTGTGTGTTTGTATTTCCGCGCAACGAGGTCATTGTATGAATGAGAACAATTAAATGTGACATCGTAAATTATGAACGCCGGTTTGATTCTGAAAATTTTCACGATTTATCAAGAAATTTTCATTTTTGAATAACGATTCTGAATATTCTATAAATATTCTAAAGAATGAATGCAGCATAATGTTTAAAAATAATTTTCATACAAATAAAGTATATTCAAAATAAATATTGAAATATTCAAATATAATTATTCTCATTATATATTATATTTTTCTATGCGAATTTAAAATAAACAAAATTCTATTATATCAAAGACAAATATTGAATATATATATATATATATATATATATATATATATATATATATATATATATACATATATATATATATATATATATATATATACATATATATATATATATATATATATATATATATACATATATACATATATATATATATATATACATATATACATATATATATATATATATATATATATATATATATATATATATATATTTATATGGAAACGAGCGAAAAATTCAATTATAAATTTAAACGAATATTTTTCCACAATAATAATAATAATAATAATAATATAGAAAATTAATCTAAATAAAAATGGCAATAAACCAAAATAGTAAAAAAATCGAACAGTTAAAAAAAATATTTAACAAAAAAAAAACGCAAATTTATTCTTTGAAATTCTATACAATAAAATAAAAAAAAATGTATAAAGGAATTTTTTCCGTGGAAGATTTTCAGCGGTAGATTTTTCGATGGAAAATCGAAAAATTAGAGTTTTCCGACTAATAAAATAAAAAATATAATAAAAGTTTCAAAAAGAGGGGCGATAAAAAATATAATAATAGAGGCGAAAAGCCGTCCTTTCCGCTATTTATTTCTAATATCTTTTTCGACATTTTGAACATCAATCGCATTATTTTTTTATTTATATTTATTTTTATATTTATTTTATAGTGCTGTTAAAAAAAATCCGTTACATATTCATAACGCGATTTCGAATTTTCCTACGCTTTTCACGGAAATCGGCGTTTTTTTCTGGTTTATATTATATCGCATACATGATTTAAGTTATATATATATATATATATATATATATATATATATATATATATATATATCATAACTATTTGAAATAATAAAATTGAAGCTGTTTAACAGTTTTTTAATTTTGTATATAAATATTTACAAAATATTTTTTTATCTGAGTTGAATGGAAAAATATCAGCGAAAATAATGATTATAAAAAATTAAATATTCACATAAAAATAATGTGAATATTTAATTTTTTAAAGCTATTTAAAGACATTTAAAGCTATATATATGACATTTTTTTTAAATAAATAAATGTATTTGTATGTAATTTTAAAATATTTTATCTAAACATTTTCAACAAGAAAATGTATTAAAATTAACGTTTAACATCGAAAAATATCATTATTCTGTAGCGTAAAAAAATATTAAACAAAATTTTCTGCTCTGAAACGTATTTTTATATCTCGTTAAAATGCAATATTGAAATATAATAAAAAAAACGAAAAAAAATTGACGCTTTGTCGTGAAAAAAAAATGTTTTTTAAAAGAAAATCTACATTCTCATTTTATGGACGACGATGGAAAATTCACTTTTAATTTTTCCGACGCGCAAAAGAAAAGAATCTTAATCAAGACTCTTCAAAGTTTCGTCTGAAAAATTTTACTTGATGATTAAAACGATAAATTTTTATTATAAAAATAAAATCGATATATATTTGTATATATATGTATTAGTGCAACAGAAAAAAAGCACAAATTGTGCTAAAAATTAAATTAAAAAAATACAATAAAATAAATAAATACGTATATAAAAAAGTGCCTTTCATTGCAACAACGTGATTATTTCTTATATATATACATACATATATATATATATATATATATATATATATATAATAATAATATAAACACACCAAAAAAATTAAAGCTCTTTATTTTTTAAGGGTGGGAAAATTGAGGGTCTTTACACGTTCAAAACGAATAAATTACTAACCTGAAAATCCAGGCAAGCCTGTGAAACATTGAAAAGCACTGATTTATACGAATAATATGGTCAATAAATAATAATATATAATGCATATAAAATTTATATTATTCACAAAAAAAAATGTATGTATATTTTCTAAATTGTTAAATCATTAGTTCAGCGCTTTAATACTTTATTTATTTTAAAAAATCATTTAATATATATATATATAGATATATATATATATATATATATATATATATATATATACACACATATATATATATATATATATATATATATATATATGTATATATATATATATATATATATATATATATATATATATATATTATTTACAAATTGATAATTTTAATAACGATTATGAAAAAACCTTTCTAATTATTCGTATGCAAATTTATATATATATATATATATATATATATATATATATATATATATATATATATATATATATATATATATTAATAATTAAATGAATTTTCCTAGAATTTCATTCGGTCAATGTTTTTATTTTTCTTTAAGATTGTTAATTATTTATTTTTTTTGGCATTCGACAAAAAAAATGTTAATTCTAATTAACGACAAAGAAAAATCGCATTTCGTTTTCGAAATTCATTTTACTCTTTTTATTTTCATTTCATCAAAAGCAAATTATTCGTGTCGAAAATTCGTCGAATTTTAATTAATGCGATAATTTTGGAATTAATATATATTTTTTTATTTTCATTTATTTTGATAGATGACAAAAATTGGAATATATTAGAAATATATAATTTTTACTTATTTTCAATTAACATTTTCTATAACTAAAACCGAAACAATTTATGTTTTAATAAAATTTTCGTATAAATATTTATTTTTAAATTAATACAATATTTTTTTCAATAATTTTATAATATATTAGTTAATATCTTAACAATATTAATAAATATTTCTCATTATTAGATTCCTAAATGTGTAAATCACTTGGAAAACTTCTATTGAATAAAGGTTCATCGTGTGAATTCTATTTCTGCGTCCGATTGAAGTAAAAATTGATCACTTTGAGAAGCACTGAAGTCTAAGAAAAGTTCGTATTAACCGATAATATATTACTATAGTATTTTTGACACTTTAATAGTTTAAAATAGTATTTTGAAGTTATGTAAGTAAAACTATTAATCTACATTATATATACGGAAAAATTGAAAAGTATATAATTTAATACTATTTTTACTAAATTACATATTTTAGAAGTAATTTTAAAAATCATTTATTTTTAAGAATATATATTTAGTCAATTTTATAAAAAAATAATGTTTTTTTACCAGAAAATATTTTTTATAATGATAATATTATCGTTGATCTAAAACATGAAATTGATGATAAAATATAACACTATGATCAAAAAGTAAGGTGAATTTGTATATAAAATGTAAATTATTAATTTATTCTTCCAAATCAATTTCATCCTCTACAAAATAATTCCCATCCAATGAAAAGCACTTTTGCCAAAGCTTTTTCCAGTCCTCGAAACAATCGGAATAGTCTATTTCCGGTATAGCCTTCGAAGATTTTCTTCAATTCGTTTTTCATCTCCTCAATCGTGTCAAAACGGCGTCCCCGCATATTAAACATTTGAGTTTGCTGAATAGCCATAAATCGCACGGAGCCAAATCGAACGAATACGATGGTTGCGGAACGATATGACTCGAGTTTTTAGCAAAAAAAGTCGCGAAGAATCAATGCAGTATTACATGTTGCATTATCGTGATGAAGGAACCAAGAATTGTAAAAATACGTGTAACTCGGAGATAATTAAACCTTTTGACAAACAGACGCTTGTGCAAATGTTATAGACAGTCCTACCAACGTAGGAAAAAATGTGTACAATTTACCTGCTTTCCTCCTAATGCCCGGGAGTTTTAAATGACAATTACACCTCACTCTTTGATCACAGTAGTATAATGTGCGTAATATAAAAAAAATAATGATATCTAAATATTCGTAATACTTACTTCATTGAATTTTATGATACAGTTTAAATGTGACATAAAAGTATTCTATGGATTGCATTAAAGTTGATTACAATATAGTTTATGAAAAAAAGCAATGTAAATACACGCATCGTATAATATATATATATATATATATATATATATATATATATATAAAGTAAATAAATTAACAATTTATTTTACGTATAAAAATAAATATTTTCTTACCACTCATGAAGTTGTAAATAAGTGGATTGACAGCACTGTTTGCATAGCACAACCAATGAGATAGTAATGCGAAGAAGGACATCTCATCCGATTGCTTCATGTCGAAAGCATATCTGTCGACAGAAAAAAGAAACGTACAAAAAAAAATAACAAAAATAAAATGTAAAAATCACAAAGAAAACAACGACAGTCGGAAAAACTAATGCGCATCATCGAGATATACGATGGAAAACTTACTTGAAAAATCGTAAAAAAAAAGCATTCTTTTACGCTAAATAGACGTACAAAAATATAAACAATGAACTTATTTTTCGTATATATATATATATATATATATATATATATATATATATATATATATATATTATCATTATATTTACAAAAAGTAAATGAAACATTTTTTTTATTTATTCAACTCTACTGAATGTATACGAAATTTGCTGATAAACAACGTTCTATTCGCGTCGGTGTTTTATAATGAAATTTGAATATAAAAAATTACACTTTTGATTATGAAAATATAGTGAAATAAAAAATAGAAAACAATGTACTTATTATTTAAATATATATATATTATAAATTTTATCGTAAAGCTGTAGAATACTGTAAATTGCAAAATTATTCAGATGAAAAACTGACGATTTACAACTGAAAAACGCATTACATGAATAATAACACTATATAATATAAAAAAATATTTATGATATATTAAAATTTAAATGATAAAATAGACAATAGTCTAGTTAATAATTACTATATATATATAATTGAAAATATTCATATGATGTTATTTGTATAATTTTCACTTATATTAATGGAATATTAACTAAATATTTATTTTAAACGATTTATTTTTTAATATTAAATATCTTAATATAAAATAAAATCATGTAAGCGAAAATAATCTATAAATTACAAGATGAGCGCCCACATAAAAAAAAATGATCATATTTTGGAAATTTCTGCGAATTTTTGGTAAACTTATTTGTTATATCACGCTTCAGAAAAGAAAATTGTTGTAAATCATTATAATATATAATAATATAATAAAATCGTACGCAGAAAGCTCACATTTCATATTTTATTTTGGCAAAAATATTTTATTTCTCTCTCAGTTTCGTCTTCGAAATTCATATTTATTTAGTACATTTGAATTATTCAATTTTATTCGAAGGTTAATGCGAAACACCTACCTAATTTTTTATAATAAATATAATAATAATATATTAAAATCACGTAATCATTTTTAATATTTTTATTAATTAAAAAAAATATTGTAATTCATCAAACGTCGAAAATTATACAAATGGAGAAATATTTTGAACGCTCACTTTAATATATATATATATATATATATATATATATATAAATATATATATATATATATATATATATATATATATATTTATGGTAGATTAAAAATTAAGCTTTTTTTTGCAATATACTTATCGATTTTTATATATAAAAAAATAATTAAAAGACCTTTTACGCACTTTTTAACGTTTACTTTTTTTTACTTAATTAATATTGAAAAAATTAACGATTCAATTTAATACTAGATTGTATATATTTAATTTTATATTATAATATATAATATAATTTTTGCTAGAATGTCATTAAACATTTAAAATGTACTAAAATAAATTAATTTGAATAAAATTAAATTAAAAATATATATTTTAAAAATATTTTCAAAGTTCAATAAATATTTTCTATCAATTAATTATTTTTACACATCGCTAAAAAGCTGTTCATGAAAAAAAATATAAGAAATATAATAAAACACCTAAGAAGAATAAACGTATAAATTTAGCATTGAAAATTTTCGTTTTCGTTGTTTGAAAATCGCGATTTTTAATGTGAAAATTTTTTATAATTTTGCTGAAAAAACTGCATTTTGCAAACGGTTTTCAGCATTCAATTTGTATCGTCGATTTGAACCAGTATAAATTCTTTAAGGCAGGCGTTTCAAACTCTTAGAGTTTTTTTTTTGTTTACTTAATTTTTGTGCCGCACTCAAAAAAAAAGTTACCACCTTTATTATTAAAAATCACTTCACTTTATTAATCGAAACTACATACAAACTAAAAAATCAAAATTTACTCTTAAATATTTATGCGAGCTTCGTATTTGACATGTCTGCCTATAAACTTTATATCGAGCAAATAAACTTTATATATATATATATATATATATATATATATATATATATATATATATATATATATATATATATATATATATATATATATATATATCACAACAAACTTTCTTCGTATCGATAATCGTATTCGAATATATAACTTTTGAAATGTTCGTACGCGCCAAAAAATATTCAAAAAAATATTCGTATGTATATGCAAAAAAAAAAATATATAAAAAACTTTAAATATAACCCTCATCAATCTTGGGCAGAGCGATTTCAACAAATCCAATATCCCGACGTCCGAAAGTTTCACTTTGATATTTCCTATGCGTGACGTAAAACGAACTCTTTTCGTTGTATGATATAAATATGTATATATATAAATATATAATTAAATAAATTTCAATATGTCGATAATATGCCTAATTTAAGCATTTTATCAATAAAAAAAATATATTGAATTTTTAACTATTTTCAATATTTTTAATTCAATATATTTCGAAGCACGAAATAAATTATTTAATTAATGAAAAAACTCAGAAGTTTAATATAGATATATTCTATTTATAGATATATTAAATAGAATCACACGTTGAACTTTTCGCTTAGAAAAAAACTTTTCTATCCGACGATTTGAAAAGGAAATGAAGTGCGAAACGAGATCAAAGATGTTTCAGTGTTTATATTTTTGTTTAATTAAAATACGTGTCAAAGTTGAAACGAATATTTACCGGTAAATATATCTTTATCATATTTAAATAATTTAATATCGTTTTTATATTATATTTTTTTCATAGTATTATTGTATATAAAATTGTTAAATACTTATTTTAACGACAAGCCAAGCGTTCTTTCAATTGAGTTCTCTTCAATAGTTTCAAACTATTCAATACAAAAGTATTGTAAAATTATTATAAAAATAATTATATAATAAAAAAAATATTAATATATAACCTTAATACACTGATGAGATGTACTGGTAAATAGCATACGGCAAACATCATAACGACAGCAACCAACATTTTGGCCGCTTTTCTTCTAGATCTCAATTGACCTTCGGTTGAAGTGTTTGCGTGAACCGATATTGTATTACGACGATTGTGCCCTGTAAAAAAAAATATATTATAAATTTATATTCGGATGTTTGAGAAGCGTAATCGCGATACGATTACGCTAAATTTGCATAATGGAACGTTTAAACTATTACGTGCATAATAAATTGTGATTTATTTTAATGATTTTCATTAGTGATATCATTACATATATATATATTCAGTATGGTAAATGGAAAATTCAAATATTAAATTATATGAAAATTCAATCTGTTTAAGCTCAATATTCAATATTAATCTCGCAATTTATCTAAATTTCGATTTAAATAGAATTAATTTTATTTAAATTAAAAAAAAAAAAAATTTATGTATAATATAAAATAATGTATTATATAGAGATGATAATGTTCAAAAATTATTACATACATTCACATATACAGTACGATATATAATATTGTATAATCACACGTGAAACCTTCGCAAGATTAAGCACGACAACGGAAAACGAGAGAAAATGGGATGGGGGGGCGGGGTGGGGTGGATGAAGGTTATGGAAAAGCAAAAGACGAGTATTTTCTCCCCCTTCCCCGGTGAAAAACATCGTGAAAATCCGTGAAAATTTCGTGCCGGCTTTATAAATTGAAATTCACGACGAAGAGTCGACCGTAAAAATGACTAATAATGCGCGTTTCACATGCGAATGCCCCGAAGGAACATCGCGCTTTAATCACGCTTTCATTGTATGACACACACACACACACATATGAAGCTATATATATATAACACTGTGATCAAAAAGTAAGGTGAATTCCTTTATAAAATGTAAATTCTTTATTTATTCTTCCAAATCAATTGCATCCCCTTCAAAGTAATCGCCGTCAGATAAAACGCACTTTTGTCAACGCTTTTTCCAATCCTTAGAAAGCAGTCGGAATACATTTTTTTCCGGTATAGCCTTCAAGATCTGCTTGGATTTGATTTTTATTTCCTCAATCGTGTCAAAATGGCGTCCCCGCATATTGGCCTTTTAAGTTTGCCGAATAGCCAAAAGTCGTACGGAACCAAATAAGGCGAATACGGCGGTTGCGGAACGATATGAGTCGAGTTTTTAGCAAAAAAGTCGCGCAGAATCAATACAGTATGACATGATGCATTATTGTGATGAAGGAATCGGGAATTGTAAAAATACTTGTAACTCGGAGATAATTAAATCTTTCGACTAACAGACGCTTGTTAAATATTATAGACAGTCCTACCAACCTAAGAAAAATAATAATACAATTTACCTGCCTTCCTAATGCCTAGGAATTTTAAATGATAATTTCACCTTACTTTTTGATCACAGTAATATGTATGAATTTATATGCATAATCAATTTTACATATTTATAAATTTTATCCAGTACAACAACATATAGATATATAATTTAAATGTTTTAATATGAAATTGATATTGATTTAATATTTTAATTAAAATTTATATAAAAAAAACATTTTCAACTACGTCAACAATAAAATGTTTATAAAAAAAATAAACAAGAAATGCATTAACATTAGATTAATAGTATGATTTATATTAATATATCTAACGCAGTTTTATATAGAAATGCGATTTGTTTTATAAACAACTTAAAATATTATTATATAAAAATTGATCTATAGAAATGCACATATTAATTTATTATTTCTAATTCAAAAATACTAATAATATTTTTTTTTATGATATTAGTAATAATTTTATATTGTGATTTGAAATATTATAAAAATTTATATTTATCGTAATATTTTTTTATATATTATAAAATTTATCATATATAAAACTATATAAATGCATATTGACAGTTAAGATTTTCATCATTCGATATAAAAATATCTAGTTAAATGTGAATAAATACGATATATTCCAGACAATAATTCATTTTAGTTCGAAATGCGCCATATTGTAACATCGAAAGTTCAAACAGACGATCATTAGAAGCTTTCGAAGCTTCGCTACGCTTTAAACGTTGAACAAACAACGAGCAAAGCTTCCACACCGATATATAATATCGACGAAACTGAAAACTCACTAGACGTCGTAAATATTTACAATTCACAAAGTATATACGACGAAATAATGATAATAATATCAAAAAAAAAAAAAAAAACAGAAGCCTAGGCCTCGAGAATTAACAAATTTATTAAATTCAAGTTTTTATAATACGTCCTAGAAATAAATTTCTTATACGATCGGCTGTCAAAATGCACTGAAAGCTTGTGAAAAGATTGTGATTTTAGAACAAAAAAATAATGAAAAAAAGAAAAACCGTAAAATGCAAAGTAAACGTGTTTAAGTGAAGGCGATGTCGACCGCTTTTTTTTTTCAGTTCGTTGAACTTTCATCGTTTATAAAACACTGTGATCAAAAAGTAAAGTAAATTACTTTATAAAATGTAAATTTTTTATCTATTCTTCCAAGTCAATTTTATCCCCTTCAAAATAATTTCCGTCCGATAAAACGCACTTTTGCCAACGCTTTTTCCAGTTCTCGAAACAGTCGGAATAGTATTATTTTCGGTATAGCCTTTAAGACCTTATTAAAATCGGTTTTTATCTTCTCAATCGTGTCAAAACGGCATCATCGCATTGGCCTTTTGAGTTTTTTGAATAGCCAGAAGTCGCACGGAGCCAAATAAAGCGAATACGGTGGACTCAAGTTTTTGGCAAAAAAGTCGCGATAAACCAATGCACTATTACATGGTGTATTATCGTGATGAAGAAACTGAAAGTTGTAAAAAACACTTGTAACTCGTAGATAATTAAACCTTTTAATAAACAGACACTTGGAAAATATTATAGACTAGGAAAAAGTAATTAATATTTGCTTGCCTTCCTAATGCTAGGAAGTTTTAAATAACAATTTTACCTTACTTTTTGATCACAATGGTACAATATATTTTTCAATAAAAAATATTTTTATAATAATGATTAATATATAAAGCCTATTTTTTGAAGTCATATAAATTTTACAATTTCATTCGGATGCACTGTAAAATAATAAATCAACCGAATGCGAATTTCATTTTCATCTATGACACATTTTGTGGGGACGTAAATTTTCATGTTGTTGAATCAATCTCTCTCTCTCACACACACACACACACACACACACATATATATATATATATATATATATATATATATATATATATTTCATGTAAAAATAAAATTTATTATGGTTATTATTTCATTATTTATAATTTTAATAAAAACTTTTCACAATGAATAATCATTTAATCTATTCATATGAATTATTAAATTATAAGAGTGTTAAAAGTTAAATTTCAAACATTTAAAATCATTTTTTCTAATATCTCAAACATATAAAATTTTCTATCGCCAGAAATATATTTAACAGATGCGTTAAAAAAAATAAATATTTATTTATATGCAAATTTTTAAATAAGATACTATATATTGAATTAAAAAAAATATAATTCTTTGATGTATTTTTTAATAGAAATAATAAAATATTTTTTCAGAGAATAATTTAAAATTATATATATTAAAATATCAAAAGAATTATATATATATATATATATATATATATATATCAAGTTTTTTAATTTATATGAAATAGATACGAGTATATAAGTAATTTAGAACAAAATTAATTTTTAAGAAGACGGTCCTCTTTATTAATAATAAATTATATATATATATATATATATATATATATATATATATATATATATATATATATATATATATATATATATATATATATATATAAATTATAAATATTTTACGTCATTTAATATATTGTAATGCTTTATATATAAAACCTGGTATTATTTTTAGATTTTAATATCGGTAAAATTTAACCCCGAAATGAAACAACCGCACTTTTGATGCTGGCGAACATTTTTAGTGTTAGCTTTTACTGCATCGTAAAAACTGGACACTTTTCATATCGAATATCTATTCCGGTTATAATATTGCAGTATATTCCAAAAATATACCCGATTCATACACTTATATCTTGACGCTTTTTAGCGTATTAAATGAAATGAAAAAAAAAACAACGATAAAAATGAACGACATTTTTGCATTCATATAAATAAGCGATTAAATAGAACGATTATTCTTTATACATATACTACTGTAATCAAAAAGCAAGGTGAAATTGTCATTTAAAATTCCAGGTAATTAGATAGGCAGGTAAGTTGTACATTTTTTTTCTAAGTTGGTAGAACTCTCTATAATATTTGTTAAGCGTCTGTTTGTCAAAAAGTTTAATTATCTCCGAGTTACGCGTGTTTTTATAATTCTTGGTTCCTTTATCACGATAATACGCCATGTCATACTGCATTTTTTGTCAAAAACTCGACTCATATCGTTCCGCAATCACCTTATTCGCCCGATTTGGCTCCGTGCGACTTTTGGCTATTCGGCAAACTCATAACGCCAATGCGGGGACGCCGTTTTGACACAATTGAATAGATAAAAACCGAATCCAAGAAGGTGTTGAAGACTATACCGGAAAAGAAAATTCCAACTGTTTTGAGGACTAGAAAAAGCGTAAGAAAAAGTGCGTTTTATCTGATGGGGATGAAATTTTTTTGGAATAATAAATAAAAAAAATATATTTTATAAACAAATTCATGTCATTTTTTGATCACAGTGTTATTTTTAATTATTTTAAAACCTCAATTCTAATGCATTCGAAATATTCTCTGAATGTTAATTATAATAAATATTCAGAGAATATTTCTCAAGATATATATTATAAATTTCAATCCTTGATGCAGTCTGGTATACATTTGCGGTTTCTTCATAGTTCTTCAGAGATCCGAAGTAATAAGTGAAATTGTGCGAAACAATCCTTGTGAAATTATAATTAAAATACCCCATTATACAATATTCGACTAAAAAATATATCTAATTAACGTTAAACTAATATGTAGTTAACTTTGCTAGTAAAAGCGCTATTTGCTTGAATATAACGCAAAATAAATGCATCTTTTACTATATTATTCAAAAGTTCACACAGATAAAACTTAATTAAAAGTTTTGTTTACACGAAAGCTATATAAGTATATATATATATATATATATATATATATATATATATATATATATATATATATATATATATATATATAAAGAAAAAACATTTCTCTCCTAAATAAAGATTTTGTTGCTTTATAATAAATTATATGAAATATATAAATATTAATCTATATTATTGCTACAGTTTTTATTATTTTATATAATTTACCCATCTTTAATATATATATATATATATATATATATATATATATATATAATATTTAAAATGAATCAATTCGCTGATATCTTCTGAATATTTATAAGTATCGGGGTTAATTTTAACGATGTTTCATTAATATTTAATTAATATCGATACACAAAGGATACAAAGTTCTCAGAATTATAAACGAATATTACGACTCGTTATTTAATTAACCGTTAATAAATATATTACAATAAAAAATATATATACAAAAATCCATTATAATATTAAAATTATATTATTAATTCATATTTTATATATATATATATATATATATATATATATATATATATATATATACTTACAATTTGGTTGTTTTGCTGCTGAAGCATATGTATGAGATTCGCAATGTCCAGGAATATTAGCAGATCTCCATAAAACTCTCACAATTTGACAGTAAGCTATCATCATCAGCATCAATGGTAATCTGAAAAATAAATAAATAAAATAGATTAATAATATTATTTTCGTGATGTGACATTAATGAAATTATAGTGCGATATTTATATATTATATTATATATGTGATTTGTATTCGTCGCAGTTCACGTTATTCTTCTGCGTAAAAACCGAATGCAAACAACGGGAAATTTATTAAGCCGAAGCCACACAAAATACACAGTTCGTTACTGACTTTCGTATGAATTATTCAATAGAAGAATTTTCACTGATTTTACTATTCGAATTTTGCAATTCTTCGATTCAGTAAATGTTATATATTTTTAACATTTTCATTTTTATAATATAAAACTATCTATTTCAAACTTTATCTATAATATAATATGCTTTTAAATTATAATAAATATTAATTAAAAAAAATATATTTATAAAAGACGACAATATTGTAAAAATGCGAACGCAATAAATAAAAATGCCAATATGAAAATTAGATATAATAATAGGTTTCGAATTTCAAATTTAAAACTAGACAACGTCGTCGTAATGGCAATGTCGTAAAAGTGACACAAACGACGGTCGTTATGAAAATATGGCGACGTAGATTTGGCAACTGAACTACGTTAGATGCATATTGCTAGATAAAATTGCTAACCTTTCGAAATGTGGCTTAAAAAAAATTAATACGCTCTTTATCTATATTTTTGTCAACATAATAAACAAATAAAAAAATTGTCTATTTTTATACTTTAAATTATTACATACAATATTATTATCGACTATTTATTCCATTGATGATTTATATATGTAATTAAAAATAATAGATAATTTTATATTCTATTCATGAATGATATGATTAATAGTTCATAGTTTAGTTTTAGTCATAGTAATAATTATATTAATAGTTACGGTCAGAATTATAGTTTGAAATCGTGACCACGATCTGTGGTTAATCAAGTCATTGTAAAATTACATTTATAGTCATAGACATAGTTTCAGATATATATATATATATATATATATATATATATATATATATATATATATATATATATATAATACGGTAATTTAACGCAATAAAGATGACGAGAATTCTCGCATAAAGGACTCGCACAATTTACGAGCTAACGCAGCTGAAAATTTTCCACCGCTTAATACTGGTCTATATTTTCCTTAAAAAAAAGAATAAAAAGGCTTTTCGGGGTGAAAAAAGAAAAAAAGGAATACGTATACATTTTTTTATTTTATTTCGTTCATATTCAACTCAAAGTAGAGATGTAAACGAGTATCTCGACACAAAGAAGACACGCATAAAAAGTTTATATATATATATTTAGTGAATATATTTTTGACGCAATAAAGCCTTCGTTTTTCTGCATTTGACGAGTCAAAAAAAGCTGTCAAAAATGAAATATACAAAAAAAGTGTTTTTTATTTAAAAAAAAAACGAACGAATCAGTCGTGTTTTCTATGGCTGTCATAAGTTAAATTAAATTTTCATATAATATAATATAAAATATTTTAATTTATTTATTTTTATGCTTTCTTTATATATAGAAATTAATTCAGAATACATTAAAAAAAAAATCGTTTCAAACTATCTAACAAATTACCAACACACGCATTGTTTGATAACGGTCACATTTTCACCGGAATACACCGTATATTAGATATTCGAAATGGTCATTATTTATATACGCAACAATGAAAAACGAGTATCGAATTATGAGCATAGATTTTTACGATCGACCAGTCGTAAATAGGATCGATTTTATTCGATTCAACTTAAATAACGCGATAAAACTTTATCGACGACATTGATAAACCCTTAAAATTTATTTCGAGTATAGAAATATCTCAATTTACTGCTAACACTTTGATCGTTACTTATACCACTTTTTTTTATTACAATCTATATATATATATATATATATATATATATATATATATATATATATATATAAGATTTTTTTCAATTATATTATGTTTGATTTAGAATTTTCTTATTTGTATGAAACGGTTAAATGTAAACATTTTCATTATTATGAATCGCATCGGAAAATCCTCTCGGCGACAATAGTTTTTCACTACATTTACGTCGACGTATCGTTATGGCGAATGAATAAACGGACCGGAAACAGCGGAAACTATCGAGCGTGAACCATATTCGATCGCGATTTCCGGTCGGATCAACCGGAAACATCCGGAAAATTGCGAAATTTCGACCGCGTAAACGCGAACGTTTTCCGCGCTCCGTTTTCCAATGACTCATACTGTTTATTCAATTTAACATATAAAAATATATACGAATTATTTATTTTATATATATATATATATATATATATATATATATATATATATATATATATATATTTATATTACGTTTTTATAATATATATATTCTGAATGGTGTTTATTGATATTTATATATTTTTTTTCGTGTAATTTAACCGTAATTTTTCAGTCTCACTGATTATTTATATATTAAAAATTCTCGATTTTTTTCAATGATAATAAAATCGAGAATGAAAAACGAAACGGCTTATCGAGACCGGACAATAAAAATGAAGGTTGCAGAGAGCGTTAAAGAAATAAACATCGAAATAAGCGGCGAAAGGGGACAAAAAGAAAAGTGATGGTTGAAAAAGCAATAAACAACTTTTGCCCGTCGCGGGTCCAAAGACAAATATTTTCCGAAGCCGTTGAGTGACACTAAATATTGTCGATGAATAATTGAAATTTTCGCGAAGCAGAAAACCGTTAACCGTTTTTAATGGCCGCTTCGGCGAAATTAAACACTTCGACGTCGTCGCCGCCGCCATTTTGAAGCATAAACAATGCCGAAAGAGTCTTTCTTTTTTTCATTCTTTCGACAAAACGAGACGGAAAAAGACGTTTTCGTGCAAAGGCTGCCTGAAAAATGACTCCGTGGAGACGTCGAGTCGAAATGATTTGTCCTTTTTGAAATTAAAAAAAAAATACATACAAAGGTATAATATAAAAATAAAAACTCTTACGCATGTAAATTGAATCGTCAAATTAATATTGTGATCAAAAAGTAAGATGAATTTGTTTATAAAATGTAAATTCTTTATATATTCTTCCAAATCAATTTCATCCTCTTCAAAGTAATCCCCGTTGGATAAAAAGCACTTTTATCAAAGCTTTTTGCAATCCTAAAAACAGTCGGAATAGTCTTTTTCCGGTATAGCCTTCAAGACTTTCTTCGATTCGGTTTTTATCTCTTCAATCGTATCAAAACGGCATCCATACATTGGTCTTTTGAGTTTTCTGAATAGCCACAAATTGCACGGAGCCAAATAAAGCGAATACGATGGTTACTGAACGATATGAGTCAAGTTTTTGGTAATAAAGTCGCGAATAACCAGTGCATTATCGTGATGAAGGAACCAAGAGTTGTATAATAAAAATACGTGTATCTGTGAGATTATTAAACCTTTTTTGTAAACAGACGCTTGGCAAATGTTATAGACAATCCTACCAATCTAGGAAAAAAATACAATTTACCTGCCTTTCTAATGCGCGGGAATTTTTGAAATGACAATTTCACAGTTGATCACAGTTGTATAACGTAGAATTAAATATGTCACAATTTTAAATTAAATTATATTTTAATCGAGCGCTTTATAAATTTACATTTTGAATATAAAACACGGTTTTACGAATAACATATAATTCGAAATATTGTATAATTATTTTTCGCGTGTCGCCATTTGGAAAATGTTTGTTTTCCGTAAGGTCTAATTTACATGTTTAGACTTCGGAACAACATAATTTATTTACTCGGCGTTCAACGTTGATAAATTAAATACGAAAAGTTATTAATAAAGTTGTATGTATCACACGGTGTAAAATAACAAACGACCGCTTTTCTCGGATGAGAACGTACAGGATGACGCGAAAGTAATTGCCATCGAGGAAATTTCAATTTTTACCAGTAATTCATATCTTCTTATTTCTAATTCTATCGTCGAGAACGACTCAATATTTTTTTCAATTTTCTAATATAATTAAAATTAATTATAATTAATTCTAAATGTCATTAAAGACTTTATTATTATATTAAAAATTTTACATTTTATATAAGATATAAATAAAATACGATTAATAATTTAGAATATTAAATAAAAATAACGCTCGTTCTGTCGTTGACTCGATTTGAAAACAAATATTTAACTCGTTATTTAATCGAAATATTTACGTCGGATTACCTCGGAATAGACCTCGTAATTTAATCATCCCGTATACCGTATAAATTAATTATCAAAACCCCCGAATCTCCGGGGAAGATCGGTGAATGAGAGAGCTTTTCCCGGTGAATTTTCGAGCTCAGGAATTCGGATAAAATGACGCGTTAAACGCGAATAAGTCCCGTCTAATCGCTCGTTAAGTTGAGCTTTTCTTTCGGATCGATTTTTAAAAATCGATCAGAATAAAAATTGTTTTAATAAATTATATCATTAATAAAAAAATATCATTTGTAGAATAGCGAATCAATGATTAAATTTTGAGAAGCGCTGACCTTTATGATTTTATTATTCGATTCTACAAAAGAAAATTGTTTCGTTATCTGGAATTCGACGAGTCCGTTGATTTTTCTTCTCTCGGTCGTCGCTTCTATTCAATGGAAAATTCAATGAAAACGGGAAACTCCAGAGACTTTATTAACGGTCGCTCGATCCGCCGCAGAGTAATTTTCATTTCATTAGTTTTAGTATATTTTTTTTTATCTCTGGAAAGTAACTGAAAATATATAAAATAAATTTGTAGACATCCGCAATCTGCCCGTATTGTGTTTCTTCGATAATAAAGTATTGTCATTGAACATAATAATACAATATTTATTGTTAAAGAATGAGAAAAATCTAAGGTCAATGTAAAAAAAATATTTGTAATCTTAAGAAAATTAAAATTTACGATATTTTCTAATGAATTTTAATATTAAAAAAAATCATATATTTATGAAAAAAAGTCCAAGATTTTTTTCTTATGAACAATAAAAATATATATGGACAACACATGTATGTCAATTTATAGCGCAAAAGCCTGAAGAAATAAAACGATAAAGTTTTATAGGAAAAGTTATATCATTCTTGATTAAATTTCGGTTGATTTTACTCCCTTTTCCTATACAACATATCCTAGTTTCATATATGTTAAATTGTCCTTTGCTAGAAATGCGTTTTTATTTTATTCAAAATTATTTTTATTTTATTTTTTCATAAAAAAAATAAATATCTCTATATATTATATAAAAATTTACTATTTTTAAATATATAAAAAATTATAGTATATTTCATATTCAATAAGTATTAATTATATAAATTCTCTAGATTAACCGATGACAGGAATTAATCGAGACTTTCGGTTTTCTATCCGCTGTTACACGAATGGATTACAATTTAAACATGGAACGAAACAGTCCTTTCGGATCCTTTCAGGTTTACTCGGTTGAGGCCGTGGGTCCTAAATTATTGCTATGGATAGTGGAGTTTGCCCAATGCGACTATCAATTATGGCCTGGCAATTTTCCACACAGATAAAGGAAAACCGGGTCGTTTGCGACGAAAATGCCGCCGATCGAACCATTTTTTTTTCTTCTCTCCTTTTTGTGATTAAAAATTAACATCATTGATTTATTAAATTGTTAAAACTTACGTGTAAAGAACGACAGCTTTGATTATGTGCCACTTGAGATCGTCGTGGACACTCCATGTTGGGACACATTGAGTGAAATAGTCCAGTTCGAACCTGATGATGTTGCTTTTTCTCGTCTGAAGCATTGCGAATTCGGGAGTGTCTGAAAATAATAATAATAAAAAAATTGAATATTAAAAATATCTATTCAAAGTAAAATAATCTTTATAAATTTTTATGGATTAGGAGTTCTCTGAATTTTCATTATATGAATTTGAAAATTAATAAAAAAAATAATTATAAATCTTAATTTATTCTGAATGCGCACTTTTAAAATTACGATATATATATATATATATATATATATATATATATATATATATATATATATAACACTGCGATCAAAAATAAGGTGAATTTCTTTATAAAATATAAAATCTTTATTTATTTTTCCAAATCAATTTTATCCCCTTCAAAGTAGTCCCCGTTTGTTAAAATGCACTTTTACATTTATGTATACCATTCAAAACCTTCTTCGATTCGTTTTTTATCTCCTCAATCGTGTTAAAACGACGTCTAAAATTTGCTGAATAGTCAGAAGTCGCACGGAACCAAATCAGGCAAATACGGCGGTTGCGGAACGATACGAATCGAGTTTTTGGCAAAAAAGTAGCGAAAAACCAATACAGTATGACGCGGTGCATTATCGTGATGAAGGAACCAAGAGTTGTAAAAACATGTGTAACTCGGAGATAATTAAACCTTTGACAAACAAACGCTTGGCAAATGTTATAGACAGTCCTACCAACCTAGGAAAAAAAATAAAATTTATCTGCCTTCCTAATGCCCAGAAGTTTTAAATGACAATTTCATCATTCTTTTTGATCACAGTAGTATATATACATTTTAGCATAAAAATCTAAATATATTCGTGGTGAATAACGTTATCTATCAACAACACCTTGTTTGCTGCTGAGACACTTGTAAAATATTGTAATAAAAATATCGTATATAAAATGAAAAACAAATATAATATTCGCAATATCGTCAAATGAAGCGAAAAAAAAAAGAGAAAATCCCAAATATATTGCCTGGATAAAGGATAATGGAATTGCAAGAAACGGAATACAAAAGAATATATATATATATATATATATATATATATATATATATATATATATATATATATATATATATATGCATATATAAAACATGTGTATATTTTTTTATTAATCGTAATAATCCCAAGAATATTATGTTATTTGCAAAAATATTATATTATAATAAATTAGATATCTGAAGACGTTCTAATTTGAGTATTATGTATTTTCAGAAATAAAAATAATAAAAAATATCAATTTCTAGGAATAAATATATTTCATCGTTAAATGAAAATTTATCCGAGTTTTTTTTTGATTTTAGACGTACACCTAAAATCAACCCTCTGTTTTGAGCTTTTAAGCTCTCTCAAATATATTAATGTATTGACAATGAAATCGAAGAGGAATATAAATTGTCCTCAAAATTATTTAGACTGCGGTTTCGTCTTTCGAATATTAATTTTTATATATTTTTTTTCAGTGAAATTTTGTTCTACGATTCTCAGATATATAATGAATTTTCATTTTCATGAAATTAAAATATTCAATTAAATATATTTTTAATAATAAATATAATTTAAAAAAAAATAGAGTGAACGTGACTCGTTATAATGTAAACTGCATGCGATGAGATTATTTTCAGGTTAATTTACTTCAGCATTTTCTATGGAAAGTGTAATTTAAAATGCATGAGACGAATTTGTTGCATGATTGTGCATTTTAATAGATTGTTTAAACGCTAATTAAATTACAAATTAATATTGAAATGATACGATTTTCAGTCGCAATTTTGAATTATGTAATTAACTTGAAATGTTGAAAGGACTCAAAAATTTCGTTTACTCTTTAAAACTAATTGAAAGAATTGTGTGTTAAATTAAAACAATATATTTTATATTATGAATGAAATAAATAATTCAAAATAAAGATGAAATTGTATAATTAAAAAAAATATATTTTATTTCTTATCATTATCGTGTTACTTTCATACTATATATTTAATATATAATATAATGTAACGAAAGATTTTAATTTTCGTTATAACGTCGTAAAAACACCGTAATAAATTTAAAATAAAACTTCAACGAATTTAATCGTAAAAATAATAATAATTATTATTATTATTATTGTGTTTCAAAATTGAAAACATTATATATTATCGTAAAACACACAAATTCAATCGTCAAGAAGAAAGCCTTACAAAGCAAAATTCATTTTCTCATGTTAAACGTTTAGTTAAGGATGCGAATACTTTTCTTTTTATTTCTCGACGGCAGCCGAAGAATTTTCCTCAGAAGAAAATTCCAAAATTTCCACGACTGCGTAGTTGTTAGCGTGAAATTATTCGCGGTTTTGACGACTCGAGTTGTCGACAAAATTAGCGAAACCATATATCTAGAAACGTTCACAAGCCCTTATTAACCTTAGTACTAAATGTAAAACCTTTGTAAAACACACACACACATATATATATATATATATACAAACACAAATACGACAATATATATATATATATAAATGTGTGAGAATAGAACGCGTACAGAATAATTAAGACGGTGTTATTAGGCCTGAGGCGAGTTTCTTTCGCGGCATGTCGAAAGAGCTATGGCGAATTTAACAATGTTTCACAAAGTAGATTTGTTCTTTCACGGTCGTCTAGTACTTTAGACCGAGTCCTCGACATTCGTACTATAGCGAATATAGAGAATAGCGCTCGAATTGTAATCAATTTACTGGGAAAATTTGCATTCGCGTATGAAAACGCAAACGGCCGCGATGAATGTACTTTATATCGAGTTTCGAAATCGAAATGAAAATCTAGTTTATCTTGTGTTAAATTGAATTTTATAAGACACATATTAAATATTATTAATATAATATACTATTGCGATCAAAAAGTAAGGTGAAATTGCCATATAAAACTACCGGACATTAGTAAGGCAGGAAAATTGTATTTTTTTTCCTAGGTTAGTAGGACTGTCAATAATATTTTCCAAGCGTCTGTTTATTAAAAGGTTAAATTATCTCCGAGTTACAAATATTTTTACAACTCTTGGTTACTTTACCACTTGATTCTTTGCAACTTTTTCGACTAAAACTCAACTCATATCGTTTCGCAACCGTCGTATTTACCTGATTTAGCTACATGCGACTTTTGGCTATTCGGCACACTCAGAAGGCCAATGCGGGATGACGTTTTGACACGATTGAGGAAATAAAAATCGAATTGAAGAAGGTTTTGAAGGCTATACATGAAAGAAAACTATTCCGACTATTTATAAAAGTGGAAAAAATGTTAGCAAAAGTGCGTTTACTTTGAAGGGGATGAAATTGATTTGAAAAAATAAATAAAGAATTTACTTTTAATAAACAAATTCACCTTACTTTTTGATCACAGTGTTGTGTATTAAATTTACGATAGTTTTTGATAATGAAGTGTTCAAAATGTTATTACAAGTCTCTGAAAATAACTAATAAAAATTATTTGAAATATAAATATTTACATTAAAATATTCATACAATTAAGTACGATCTTTATCAGTTATCAATTTACGATAACTGAAATGTTAAAAGCTCCGATAAATGTTTACGTTTGATTTGGATATTTTCCATCGGAAATACATTAGCGAATAATTTAACTAGACGTTTGATTGATGCCTCGTAATTTTCATCAACAGATTAACTGACTTTATTTTAACTGACATATATTTAAATATATATATTTTCGATATTTTAAAATTCAAAAGCAATCGAATAAAATATATTTTAATTGTGTCGATTTATTTTGTGTGTATTTTTTTTTCTCAATTTCCTTTTCGAATGCTCGCTTCAAAAGAGCAATGTCCTCGGAATTATAAATATATAAAAAAAATAATGAAACAAATCGGACGCCGCTGAAAATCTGAAAAAGGCGATTGTTTCGTTCGAATTACTTAAATCATTGTTAGAATTCAATGGAAGAGGTTGAAAGAAAAAAAAAGTGTTTTCGAGAAATTAAGAAATTTTTCTATTGAAAGAATACAAAGTATTTCGTGCTACATTTAGCATTATTATTATATAATACATTTTACTAAAAAAAAACGATCCGTTTTGACTTTAAATCTAAACTGTTTTATAATAATATTTTGAATTCAATAATTTTCACTTCACTGGAATTCATTATGTAATTATTTTCATCATATAATTATTTTTTTTTATCTATTATCATCCATTTAAGATTTTATTTTTTTCAAAATATTCAACTCCAGTAGTCGTTATGATTAATTACAAAAGTAATTAATAAACGAAAAAAATTACCATATATATTATATATAATATTGAAAAAATATATATTGAATAAATATGAATTTTCTTATACATTTCTATCAAGAAACAGATTAACGATAAACCACGATATTTTCCAACGCATTTAATATACATATTTCATTCTCTTCGAATAGAATTTCAGACATATTTAACGTGACGTATGCACACACACACACACACACATTTATAATACTAGGGATTATATTATATATATATATATATATATATATATATATATATATATATATATATATATATAACAAAAGGTTTATTCCATATATCGATTTCCCGTATTTACGTTAAAATCAAACGGAACGTAATAATAATGATAGTGCCGGATAATCGAAGACCGGTTACCATTATTATTATTTTGTCGGGACGCGGTTGCGGATTAAGGGTTTGTCCGTTTGTTTTGTACGTGTTCATGATGGAAAAAGCGTTCTCAAGATGAAGATTAATCTTCATCTTGAGATGAATAATTTTGAAAATATATTATATAATACAGTGATCAAAAAGTAAGGTGAATTTGTTTATGAAATTTCAATTCTTAAGTTAATCTTTCAAATCCATTTCATCTCCGTCCGATAAAACATACTTTTTTCAACGCTTTTTCCAATCCTCAAACAGTCAGAATAGTCTTTTTCCAGTATAGCCTTCAAGACTTCTCCGATTCGGTTTTTATCTCCTCAATCATGTCAAAATGGCGTCCCCGCATATTGGCCTTTTGAGTTTTGCTGAATAACCAGATGTCGAACGGAGTCAAAACAGGCGAATACAGTGGTTGCGGAACGATATGAGTCAAGTTTTTGGCAAAAAATTGCGAAGAACCAATACAGTATAACGTGGTGCATTTTCGTGATGATGGAACCAAGAGTTGTAAAATCACATGTAACTGTAAGATAATTAAACCTTTTGATAAACAGACGCTTGGCAAATATTATAGACAGTCCTACCAATCTAGAAAAAAAAAGTGCAATTTAGCCGCTTTCCTAATTAGCCTGAGAGTTTTAAACGATAAATTCACCTTACTTTTTGATCACAGTATTATATTATAAGCTATATTTCAATTTAAATATATAAAATTTAATTATAAATTTTGAAAGTAAATATTTTATAGCAAAAATTGTGTATTATAGAATAGTCGATAATATATACGTATAAGTGTATCAGAAGTATTTATTTCAGGTCTAGAGCAAAGGTCACAAAAGGGTTGTAATGAAAGGGTCGAAATGTCAATTTGAATAAAAAGTATTGTGCGATCGTTCAATTTGTGTCGTTCGCATTGAAATAGAGTTTCTTGAAAACTATTGTTGCTGTTGGAAAAGTTTATTCTTCGTTATTTCGAAACCGCCTTCTCATTCATTAAATCGATCAAAAAAATATAAATAATTGCGCTGAAACTTTTCAATTTCACTCAGACTTGAAATATTATTTTCACCGTTGATTTATTTATTTAATGGATTAATTAAAAAAAAATATTATCATCATCATCATCAAAAGTTATCCCTTTTAGGTTGTTTTATATATATATATATATATATATATATATATATATATATATATATATATATATATATATATATATATATATATATATAATACAATTATTTTGACCTATATTTGTAGGGAAAAAAATAAAATTCGATTAACCCGATCAAAAATTCAAAGACAGACAGAATTTTAGATTTCACTTAGTATTCTTACCGTGATAAAAAAAAAATTTAAACGTCAAAACTTTTACTTTTTGAACCGATTTATTATTGAATCGATTCAATTCGCGAAAGCTCCGCGTTGAAAAGCTGCCAAAAAAAATAATACGAAAAAGTTCGACCTTTGAAATGTCAAAAAAAAAATACGGAACGATTCGCTCTTATAATGAAAGACGAATTAAACAATTACCGATGTTCTTTACGCTTCTCACACTTTGCGACGTCGTCCGTCGACGAAATATACATTTTGTCAATAGATGTCGCCCTTTCGACGCTTTCGAATCGTTCGGCAATGAACATAATGCGACCCATTCACTCCGTGCGCTAATTAATTAAATTAATACCGTGTCCGTTCTGAGCCTTTCTGAAAGTGTCGACTTTGGGAAACGAATTTTAACCTCCGAGTCGTAATTCGATTTACGATTAAAAATCAAAATTTTGACGCTTACATGTATACAAATCGCACCGAGAAATAAATAATATCATAGTTCAAAAATTACAATTGATTTTTTATCCATTAAAATATATTCTTCAATTTTAATAGGGGTAATATTTTTTTTTATTTAAATAATAAAAACATATTCATATAAAGCAGTAGAATAATTCTTGCTAAATTAACGAGAAAAGAAACATATTTCCCGAGTATAAATAACGAATATAATATTTATCTGATTTCCACTATTTTTACTAGGAGTGAACAAATATTTCTGCTTCCTTGAAAGGAAGTGGAAATGTTTCGATCGTTGTTTCGGAAATAGTTAAATATTGATATACTCCTTTGAAGAAAATAAACGAACAATATACGATTATGGTGCACATTTTCATAGTTTATTATTATCGTTCGGAATTCGCATATAAACACGAAATTACTTCATTTATGCTGCAATAAAATCGATTTCAACATAACTATGTTTGTTAAATTCAGAAAACCATTTCCTTATCGTAATAACATAATATAAATGAACATATCGAGGTCGTCTTTGTCCTTTATTTATTTTTTTATTCTTTAAAGAAAAATACGTTTTAAATATTATATTTTTTTTCTTCTATGATATGAAAATGTTTTTCGCGTCTAATTTTTTTTCTTAATGAAAATCGTTGTTTGAAATGAAAATATGCATTTTTTCATTTTGCACTGTGAATTTTTTTTAACCCGATGTTTATTTATATCATCAAAATTTTATTATTATATTAAAACAAAAATTTAAGATGAATGATATTTTAATTAAAAAATTGCACTTGAAAAAAACACAAAAATTAATTGTAGATTCAATGTTCTTAAAGTTAATAAAAGTTTTTGTCCTGTAAAAATATTCAAAATAATGAAATCAACTCCCTTTAATAATTATAAAAAAAAATCATTAAAATCTAATGATAATGAAAAATCGTTTGATAATATTTATCATTATTTCATATAATTTCATCCTCTTCAAAGTAATCCACGTCGGATAAAAAGCACTTTTGTCAACATTTTTTCCAGATTCGGTTTTTATCTCCTCAATCGTGTCAAAATTGCGTCCTTGCATTGGCCTTTTGTGTTTGTTGAATATCCAGCAATCGCACGGAGCCAAATCGGGCGAATACGGTGGTTGCGGAACGATATGAGCAAAGAACCAATGCAGTATAACATGGCGCATTATCGTGATGAAGGAATCAAGAATTGTAAAAACTCATATAACTCGGAGATAATTAAACTTTTCGACAAACAAACGCTTGGCAAATATTATAGATAGTCCTATCAACCTAGGAAAGAAAATTACAATTTATCTGCCATCCTAATGCCCGGGAGTTTTAAACAAAAATTTCACGTTACTTTTTGATCATTAATTTTATAATTTACGCAAACGTATATTATTATAATTAAACACATTAAGCACTGAAAATTATCAATTATTTGAGAAAATTTTAACATTATGTGAAACTAGATTTTAGTCACGCAACACGCTTATATTTTATTGCTGTATTAGACGGTTTAATTTTTCTTAATACTAATCAAACTTCGCGTATATATAATATTATATAATGGGATATATTTGAATTGATTAAAATATTTTATACTTACTGAATAATAACGACAAAACCCATATAACAATTATTGCCGTTTTTGCTCTGCTGGTTGTCGATTTGAACTTCAAAGGGAAGCAAATGGCATACCAACGATCCACCGAGATGAATGTCAATGTCAAAACTGACACTGTTACTGATACGGACTGAAATAAAATAAATTAAATTATATTAGTTATATATTCACAAATATATGAAAATATTTCGTATATTTTTCTATAGTAAAAAACTTTCAAATTTATGGGTAATTGTCAAAATTCAAACGGTAACTTTGTACTTAAAATTATATATATATATATATATATATATATATATATATATATATAAATATTTTATATAAATATTATAATTGTATTGAATGTCTTAAAGTATATTTATAAGAAATTGTCAAAAAAATAGTAAATTTTTCAACCAATAGTAAAAATATAAAATAAATATTTTATTATATATAGAACATTTTGCTAATAGAAAAATTTTAATAGCAATACAAAAAAAACATTTTTTTTAAATAATATACATAAAAATTGAAGATATCTCATATTTATGACACAATTTTCAAGCAAAAAAAAAGTACAAAATCTGCCCCCCCCCCCTCTATTTACAGTAACACAGTTGATATTGTATTGTATAAAATAAAGAAAATTCACTCAAAATAAAGAAGGTGAATATTTCTGTTTTTTTTTTAATATACATATATTTATAAGTTCAGTGCAAAGAATAGGAATTTTCACCATAAAAACCAACTCTGTTCGTCGACGTGGAAAACATTTTGACTGTCAGATTTTCATTTTTTTCTCATATATATATATATATATATATATATATATATATATATATATATATATATATATATATATATATATATATATATATGTAATATTTTTCTGGCTATGGTGTTCAGGGATTTTTTTCTCCTCGACGCGTCTGAAAATATTATTTTCAGCTTAAAAACGACAATCGTTTAGTTCGCAATTGTGTCATATTAAATTTTCATGAATATTTCACGAATGAAATTGATAAAAATTCAGATTATTATATATATTTTTTGCAACATATTTGATTTTTAGAATATACGTTTTTTTTGTGATGTTAATATATGATATAAAATTGTATACGTATTTTTTTATTATATCGTAAATATTATGTTTCAATAAAAATTTTATCAGTTTTCAATCAAATATATGCAGTTCTTTATTTTTTATTCTTAAAATTATTTTCATAATTGATATAATCTTTATTCATTGCTATTAAAATTGTTTGTTTTTTTTTCTTTATAGTTAAATTTATTTAAACAGAAAATATTTAATTCCCAAAATTGTTTAAATATTATTTAGTTAATAATATTATATATATATATATATATATATATATATATATATATATATATATATATATGTAGTAATAATTTAATATATTTTTCGAATATATCAAATTATAATTGTGCTCGATAATTTATCATTAATTAAAATAATATATTCGCGACGTGTTTTTATATAAAATATAATAATATATAATACAATTTCACTGATGGGTTTCAATATTAATAA
>JANIJI010000016.1:1372500-1495000 GCA_024500535.1 Leptonema lineaticorne | reverse complement strand
AGAAGGTCTTTGTTTGTTTATATTTATTTCAAGGCAACGTTTTATTTCTAACATTTTTTTTTTGTAAATAAAATACTTTTTTTATATAGTAATTTCATAATATTTTTTTATTTATAATCACTTTTTAATATATTTATTAGATATATTTAAAATTTTGTCATTTTTCATCAACAATCGTTCAAAACGCGTTTTAAAAAATAATTGTCGTGTTTTAATCAACAAAAATATATTTTTATTTAATAATTTTCAATTATCAATCTATTGATATCAAAATATATTTATTTTTTTGATTATCAATGAAAATTTTTATTTTTATATTAAAAATAATTTTAGTATATAAAAATATTTTTTTTAATATCATATTTCATTATATTTTATATAAATATTAATTTTTCACTTATATTATATAAAAAGAATAAGCTTTTTAACCTTTTCTCCGCCCCTCAAAAAAAAAATCTCTATTTAAATATAATATAAGAGGTGCAAAATTTGCCACTCGAAAGGTTAATCTCACCGCAGATTAAACTAAATCTTGAGGATACTTGGAAAAATTTAAAACGTACCCGTTCGAGATAAACGCGAAAGTAACTCGCGGATTAATCTTTGAGGAAGAAAAAATATCAAGAAAAATCGAAGTGAAATTTTCCGAAAAGCGAAAATGCGAGTGGAAAAATAAACCGAATGTCGTCTTAAAATGTCGCGGCAATTTTTCAGCGACGTTTCTTCATGAAATATTCATGATTTATTTCATTTCATATTTTTTATTATTATTATTATTTACTGCACACGGATTATGATTTTTGATATTTTCATGTTCGTTGTACGATATTTTTTCACGTGGAAAATGCAATTTTTTTCACGCGAATAGATGTAAATTATTATCTTTATATATATATATATATATATATATATATATATATATATATATATATATATATATATATATATATATATATATATATATATATATATATATATATATATATATATATATATATGCGCGCGCACACACACACACTTATATATATGTATATATATACCACTGTGATCAAAAAGTAAGGTGAAATTGTCATTTAAAACTCCCGGGCATTAGGAAGGCAGGTAAATTATATTTTTTTCCTAGGTTGGTAGGACTGTCTATAACATTTGCCAAATATCTGTTTGTGAAAAGGTTTAATTATCTCCGAGTTATACGTTTTTTTACAAACTCTTGGTTCCTTCATTACGATAATGCACCATGTCATACTGCATTAACATGGTGCGACCACCGTATTCGCCTGATTTGCCTCCGTGCAACTTCTGGCTATTCAGCAAACTCAAAAGGCCAATGCAGAGACACCGTTTTGATACGATTGAAAAGATGAAAACCGAATTGGAGAAGGTCTTGAAGGCTATAACGGAAAAATACTATTCTGAAGACTGGAAAAAGCGTTGACAAAAGTGCGTTTTATCGCACGGGGATTACATTGAAGGGGATAAAATTGAATTGGAAGAATAAATAAAAAATTTACATTTTACAAACAAATTCACCTTACTTTTTGATCACAGTTTTATATAACATATATGAAAAAAAAATATATTGAAATTGCTAAATGAAAAAAATGTTCACAAGTTTTTATACGATGGAAAAATTGATGAATATGAAATTTTCTCGCAATGAAGAAAGGCATTTTATCGTAAAAATATGTATACATTTGAATAGTTATCTATAATTGTGTGTAATTCGGCGTAAAATGACGACAAAAGCGTTACATTTATTGAATTTTTTTGTATGTGAAAATGGATGAGAGACTCTTTTGCAAGTTTTAACGAGGCGAAAATCTTTGATTCGGAACAATAATGACTTTAAAATTTTAATGTGAATCAAAAGCCTCTAATAAACTATTAGTCTTAAATGTTTCACGAAGCGTCATCATATTTCCGACTTGTATTTGCTTTCTTTCGAAAAGTTTCTCATTTAAATTTATAAATCATTATAATAATATATATATATATATATATATATATATATATATATATATATATATATATATATATATTTATATATATATATATATATATATATATATATTATGATAAAAATATAAATATTCAAAATTGTGAAAAATATTTTGATAACAGTAGAAAATATTAAATAGACTAAGATTATTAAAAATGTCAATAAAATTGTATAAATATAATTTATCATTGAATAATAAATAATTAATTGCATTACCGCAAACATGTATATATATAATAAATTTATGCGTTATTTTTCAAATAAAAAGAAAATCTCAACTTTTATTTTTATGATAACATAAAAATAAAATTTCGGTGTTTAATGAAGGAACAAAATAAAATCGTCGAATTTACGATATATATATATATATATTTTTTTTGCTATCTCAGTATAATTTTTTCAAGTTTATTATGAAACAATAAACAATTCATAGATAAATGTATTAAAAAGTTTATTTCCATCTATAAAATAAGTATAAAAAAAGTTGCTAAATCTTTGTATTATATATTTATTTTTTACTATATATAAAACTTTATTCGATTGCACCCTCAAATTTATATTATATTTTATTTATTAACCGTTTAATTGTGCTGAATTTATTTCGGCTGAAGCTAATAATATATATATATATATATATATATATATATATATATATATATATATATATATATATATATTCCATTGTTCGTCGTGAAAAATCGGAAAAATCTACGTGAAAAACTAACAAAATAGTGTACTTCATTGGCTGAAAGAAATATTAATTTTTAACGTTGTCGACATTACAGTTAACTTTTAGTTAAAAGATCGGTTAAAAAAAAAGAGAACCGATTCCCGATGAAATAATCGTCTTCAAAAAGCACTTTAACGTATTATTATTATTATTATCAAGGGAATCTTCAGATCAAGATTACCATTTAGATCTTGGAAAAAACAAAAAAAAAGGAGCATTTTATTGAGAATTTATTATTGTGAATGAATAAAGTTTGCACAAAGTAAAGAAAAAAAAGATTTCTTGTACAAAATTTCCATAGATAAAAAAAGTCATATATATATATATATATATATATATATATATATATATATATATATATATAGTAAATATTATTTAATTTCCATTGTAAAAGTAAATATCTGATATTTGCATATAAAATAATATTTTTTTTTTTGAAATAATATATTAATAAAATCTTCAAAAAAATACAACCTTGATATTTTTACAAATTTTATTTTTAATATATCATGCATTCGATTGCTATCGATAAAAAAAATCTTTTATGAGAATTTTGTTTAAAAATCATAATTAATTTATAACGCGAAACACATCACGATTCACACGACGCTAAATACAATAGAATCGTGAAATTGATTATTATGTCAAAAGGTCTTAAACGACATTTTCTATAATAACAAATGACGTACATTTCTCACTAAAGAATATCTTGAAATGTGAACGATTTTATATTATTCAATTCCGACAATTGAACGACACAAAGAAAAATATGAAGAAAATGTCCGAAACGTCCGCCATCTTGGTCCTATTATACGCGTATACAAAATGGCTTCATTCCAATGTATATATATATATATATATATATATATATATATATATATATATATATATATATATATATATATATATTGGTTTAACAAACAGACAACAAAAGCAGTACATTTTCTATCTTATTGACGCGCGTATCTTCTTTTCGATATAGACAGAAAGAAAAACTGTTTAACCCATCGAACGATCGTCCTTAACCCTTTCGCGACCGACATAGAGGTCTAGAAATTTATTACGTTTATTTTCGAAACGTGATCGTTTAAAGGAAACAACAAATAAACGTTTGTAAACCGATGTCGTCGCTATAATCAATATCCATCTACGGAATCGGTTATTGTGAACATTCGCCGGTGAATGTCGACATTAAAACTCATTATTATTGTTGTATGCAAACAATAAAATCTATACAATAATAAAACTATATATATAAAAATATGGTATAATTTCATTTAACGTATATTTGATTTATTAATATTATAATAAAAATATATTTTTTTTTTAGTAATATTGTTATATCTATATGAATAATCGACTACCTTTATAAAAATTCAATTAGCATTATTAATCTAAAAGTAGAATCAAGTTTCATTAATCCTAAAGCGTAATCGAATTTTTTTACTATGATCCTTTTTTTATTTTAAAATTATAATAAATTATTTTTTTCTCTGAAAAAAATAATATTTATTCATATATTTTATATTTAGAAATCATTTTGAATATTTTTTTTATAATATTTCATAATGAAATAAAAATACTTAAAATCATAATACTTTATTTATTTATTCAAAAAATATTTTAAACTTTTGACAATTATAGTAAAATTAAATAATATACAGAATTTTAATATATATATATATATATATATATATATATATATATATATATATATATATATATATATATATATATATAATTAACACGATTAAATTTAATTAACATTTCAGACTTAAAAATTTTCACATAGAAATATGATTTTTTTTTAAATGTATAATATAAATTAATTAAAAAAAATGATTTATAATATTTGAGCAATCTATTTTGTATTTAAATATAATATATATATATATATATATATATATATATATATATATATATATATATATATATATATATATATATGGATTATTTCAATAATTTAATGAAAATACGTATATTAAAAGCGATTCTTAGTTCGAAAACTTTCTCGTATATAAATCTATCAGCGGAAAATTTATATGTAACATATTGCGGAAATTGAATTTTCAAAGACGACACGTGATTTCGAACATTTGCTCAAAGTTTATATATCAATATCATCTTTAAGACACTACATTATAAAAAAAATAAAAAAGATGAAAAAAATATGATTTATCTATCATATAGTCTATAATGCGTTTAAAGTTGTTATTGAAGAAACGTCACGTTTATTATAACACTGTGATCAAAAAGTAAGGTGAATTTGTTTATAAAATGTATTTTTTTTATTTATTCTTCCAAATCAATTTCATCCCCTTCAAAGTAATCCCCGTGCGATAAAACGCACTTTTGCCAACGCTTTTTCCAGTCTTCAGAATAGTCTTTTTCCGTTATAGCCTTCAAGACCTTCTCCAATTCGGTTTTCATCTTTTCAATCGTATCAAAACGGTGTCTCTGCATTGGCCTTTTGAGTTTGCTGAATAGCCAGAAGTCGCACGGAGGTAAATCAGGCGAATACGGTGGTTGCGAAACGTTATGAGTCGAGTTTTTGACGAAAATGTCGCGATGAACCAATGCAGTTATGACATGATGCATTATCGTAATGAAGCAACCAAGAGTTGTAAAAACACGTGGAACTCGAAGATAATTAAACTTTTTCACAAACAGATATTTGGAAAATGTTATAGACAGTCCTACCAACCTAGTAAAAAAATACAATTTACCTGCCTTTCCAATGCCCGGTAGTTTTAAATGACAATTTCACCTTACTTTTTGATCACAGTAGTAAGTCCATTTATTTTTAAGAATTTATTATATAATAAAGGAAAATCTTTTGCAATTTTTATTTTTTGCGAGATGTTAATCTTTAAGAAATGAAAAAATTTAATGATATTTCTGTCCCGCGAGATTAAACGGATTAAGATCATGTATTCGGATCGCGGTTTTATGTCTTTATGTGGAAAATTGGATAAGGAAAATTCAAAGGACGAAAGTATAATACATAATTATGGTACAAAGAAGACGATCCCTTCGTTACATTTGCAAATCCCAATTAGAGATATAATGAGAGCGAACTTTGAAAAGAAGACTATTATAATAAAAAAATAATAATAATAAGAAGAAAGATAAAAAAAATCGGAAAAGATTTCGATGTAAATATATTTACGTTTAACATATTAATGATAATTTTTTTTCTTCTGCGTCGCTTCGAATTTTATTATTGATAATTTATGTATTTTTTTTGCACTAAAAATAATAATAATAATAAAATAATTTATAACATTCAAGGTCGATGTGAATGTTTTTTATTGAATAAAATAGAATTTTTATTATAATAAAATTAAAAAAAAAACAAATTTCCCAAGCGAATGGATTAAGGGATGAAAAAAATATTCGTTGACATTTAAATATTATAATTTAAATGACGATCTTATTTATTCTATGAAATATAAAAATAAATATAGCATTTTTGTGAATATTTTTTTTATAGAATTATATTAAATATTTTTCAATATAAAAATAGATGATCAACCTTTTTTTTTAATGAAAATAATTTTTAATCTCAATTTAACTTTTGTTATAGATGTCAAAATTTTATTCTAATTTTAGTATTTAGATTGAAACAGTTAAACATCGAATTTTTTTATTATACACAAAATGATAAAATTTACAAACTTCTGATTGTTGTTCGTTTTCAAGCTTATAATTAAGTTTTCTGAAAATTTTTTAAGCTGCTTCGCATACAACTATTTTGATCATACACGTTTTGAACTTTCGTAATTAGCAAAAACTAAAATTCAAAACCGCAAGTTAAATCCCGTTAAAAATATGAAAAAATTAATCCATAAACAAACGTTTAATATTATTTCATTTTTGACATATTAAATCGCTTATATAAATGAAAAAAAAATTGTATAAAGTTCTTGATATATATATTTTTTTTTTACATTTTTAAAAGCAATATTTTAGATAATAAACTTGATTTCGAAATACAATTTATTTTCTATCGGACGTTTCAAACTGATTCAATATATTTTAAATTTTGGATTGTCGTAATTTTCAGTAGAGATTCATTGACTATTATAAGTAAAATATATGGGTAATATAAATTGAAATCGTACGTAAATTTTACAAATGTTGAATTTTGTGCGGTTTTATTTATAAAATAATAAAATCAATATAGAAACAGATTTGTATTAATTAAATCAATTGCATTGCACTCTGATATATATATATATATATATATATATATATATATATATATATATATACATATATATATATATATATATATACATATATATATATATATATATATATATATATATATATATATATACATATATATATATATATATATATATATACATATATATATATATATATATATATATATATCCAAAAAAAATACAAAGGTTGTAACATTGATATATAGAATTTAATTGAATATAGTCAAATAATAAAAAAATGTAGTTACAAAACGATATCGAATTTTTATTCTGAACACAAAATAGTCGAAACATATCGATATAAAATGAAATCGTAAAAGGTATTACATTTCAGATCACGAATATATATATATATATATATATATATATATATATATATATATATTATCGTATACAAAAACGATAAAATGTTGAGAATGCTGAAAAAATTTTCATATCATTCATTCGCTGTTATAATATAATTGTATTTTATTTAATTTCGATCATATCGTATAACGTATTGTGAACGAGCCGTTTTGACTAGATGAAAAACAAAATTAGCGTCGTAAATTAGACAATTATGCGCGGATTTATCGGATTTAATTAGCAATAAAACCGAGTTAAGACGATTTCATCCCCTTTTTATTCCTTTTTCGCGGTATGATTGTGACAACGGAATGATTCCGGAATAAGAAAAACTTGGACGTTTTCAGTAAATTAAGCAATGCTATATATATATATATATATATATATATATATATATATATATATATATATATATATATATATATATATATATATAGTATGTCATTTTGTTCTATTTTATATTAAATCATACAGATGAAGAAATACTACTGTGATCAAAAAGTAAAGTGAAATTGTTATTTAAAACTCCCGGGCTTTAAGAAGGCATGTAAATTGTAATTTTCTTTTCCTAGGTTGGTAGGACTGTCTATAACATTTTCCAAACATCTGTTTATTAAATAGTTTAATTATCTCCGAGTTAAACTTTTTTTTAAAACTCTTGGTTCCTTCATCACGATAATGCATCATGTTATACTCCATTGGTTCTTCGCGACTTTTTCGCTAAAAATCGACTTATATCGTTCCGCAACCACCGTATTTGCCTGATTTGGCTCCGTGCGACTTCTGGCTATTCAGCAAACTTAAATGGCCAATGCAAGGACGCCGTTTTGACACGATTGAGGAGATAAAAACCGAATAGAAAAAGGTCTTAAAAGCGATACCGGAGAAAGACTATTCCGACTGTTTTAAGAACCGGAAAAAGCATAGGCAAAAGTGCATTTTATCGGATGGAAATTACATTGAATGGGATGAAATTGATTTGTAAGAATAAATAAAGAATTTACATTTTATAAACAAATTCACTTTACTTTTTGATCACAGTGTTGTATGACATTTTGTTTTATTTTGTATTAAATCATACAGAAGAAGAAATATATGTGACAAATCTTCTATAACATAAAAATTATTTAGATGAATTTCATATTAAAAAAAAAAAGTATTTTACATTCAAATTTTTTAAAAATTATAATAATTGCCAAATTTTACAAGTTCTCGAAAATATAATACATTTTATGAAACGGATATAATTATAAACTCGAAAGTAAGTGTCGTTAACACGAACAAAATTCGAAATCGAGTCGTAAATCGAAACCGCCGACGTCGTATTAATCGCGAATTCGCTCACCATAATTCGATTAATAATTCGACTCGTTAGAAATTTGTCTTCGGTTGAAAAACGACAAAGGGTTAAAGTTTTAACATTGAACCCCATAAATATTCATGCGTTTATAATGCAAAGACGGGATCGGAAAATTTGTTTCCTTTTTTTCCAACATTTTTTTATCTTTATCGCTTTTAATTTTATAATTAATCTTGTGCATTTTTTTTAAGAAAATATATATTTTATTTAAAAAAAAATTAATTGACGAACGTTTTTGACGTTGAATAAATATTATATTAAAGCGGTTAATGTGATTTTTTTTTATATCAAATTCACCTTCAAGGAAGAGATTTTCTTTTATTATCGTTTATTTTATTATATGCAGTGAAGAAAAATAAAACACTTCTAAACGAATAGACTCAAAGAAAAAAAGCAAATATATATGAAATAAATTATTTTTATTATAAGAAACGTTCCTGTTGCTCGTTTAAATGCGCATTACGCGAAATTGCGAATGTTTATTATTTTTTTCCACGTGTGTAATTTCAATATATTAACGTTTATATAAAAAAAAATATATACTTTAAAATCAGTATTACAATATTAAAAATAATAATAAAAAAGGTGTTCACTTTTGTAGGGTGTAACGGACATGATCGTTTTCGAATTACGATATATATAAATAAAGCAAAAAGATGTGTTACCACAAGATTACACTAAATTGATTTAATCAATATATTATATATTAATATTAAATTTTTATATCGATTTATATATCGTAATAATATTAATTATTATATAAGGATAATAAAGTTAACGTAGAATTAATACTCATGATAGTCAATTAATCACATTATTTGCTACGAAAACACGTTTTCCTATTTCATTAATCAAATATTTGTATCTATTATTCACTAATAGGAATAACATTATTATATAAATATTTAAATTAATTCGCTATATATAAATATATATATGTATCATATTAATATAAAATTTAAAACAATATATATACGAATAAAGTCCACTACTAATATTTTATATAAATGTATTAAAAATTTAATTTCAAAAGTAAAATATTGAAGAAAAAATTACACACACACACACACGCGCGCGCACACACACACACACACACACACATATATATATATATATATATATATATATATATATATATAAGGATTGTGTTAAAACACTTGTATTTCTTAGTGAATATTCTCGTTAAAGTGGAAAATTGCTTTAAACTTGGTTGAAAGTAGACTTTAACGAGACTATTTTCCATAAATTACTTTAAATTGATCTCAAAAGATACAAAGTTGTATTTTCACTTAGAATTTTATATTTTTTTTGAACGATTAATTATATATATATATATATATATATATATATATATATATCCATTATGAAAAAAAAAGCCTCTTTTCTCGCAGACCAACAGGTTATTCTAGTTGAGCTTTAGAAACTTTATCTCTATAAATTTCTAAGTTTTCCGTTTACCATATAAAAAATTCACTATTTCAATTTAATTCAACGTAAACTACATTATTTTTATTTCATATATTTAATCGATACTTTGAGCCAATTGTTAGTTTTATTAAAATTATAATATTTCATTCATATTACATGTTTCAAATTCGTGAAATTATTACTTTTATTATAATATTGTTTATTGACTGATGAATTGAATTGCTATTGTGTTGAAAAATATATTCATTATAATCGTAAAAATAATCAGTATAATACTCATTGGAATTTACTCTAGAAAATTGCCAAAAATAATTAATATATATATTAAAAAATATGATGATTTTTTTAAATAATTAATATTATATAATATATGATATTTTTGGTGTAATTAGGATAAATCACGAAGAAAAATATATAAAAACGGAAACAATTTATATGAAAGAAAATATACACATATACTTGTTATTTATTAGTCAATGGAACGAAATGTTGGAATCTATATAAAAATCCTAAAAGTGACGCAAAAAAAGGACCTTGATTGATATTTCGGACGTGTATTGTTGACCTTTGGGGTGCTAAGATTTCAGTTTCGACATCGGCAACTTCTTTTTTTTCTCTCTCTCTCTCTCTCTCTCTCTCTCTCTCTCTCTCTCTCTCTCTCTCTCTCTTGTATAATGTGTTTGTGACACTCGATTTTCGGTGTTAAGCCTCGGCTGATTGGGTTTTTCTCTTCGCTTTCGCATTTCGACTTTTCGACTTTTTCCAACGATCGGAAAAACGATTATTTTCCGAAGGCCGACAAAAGCCGGAAAAAAAAACGCTGCGGAATACGACGCGCGAATAAACATTATTCATTTATTCAACATTAGCATATTAATATTTTTTTATATATTTTTTCTTCTTAAAAATATGTTAATATTATTTATTATTGTATATTATATAAGAGATTATAAATATTGTTTCGATTTTTCATGTTTCATGCCCTTGAAATTAATCCCCGTCCGATAAAATGCACTTTTGCCAATGCTTTTTCCGGTTCTTAAAACAGTCGGAATAGTCTTTTTCCGGTGTAGCCTTCAAGACCTTCTTCGATTCGGTTTTTATTTCCTCAATCGTGTCAAAAGTGTCCTCGTATTAGCCTTTTGAGTTTTATGAATAGCCAGAAGTCGCATGGAGCCAAATCAGGTGAATACGGTGGATGTGGAACGATTTGAGTCGAGTTTTAACAAAAAAAAATCGCGAAGAATCAATGCAGTATGACAGTGCATTATCGTGATAAAGAAACCAAGAGTTTTTAAAATACGTTTAAAAACTTTTGACAAACAGATGCTTGTCAAATATTTTAGACAGTTCTACCAACCTAGGAAAACAATACAATTAAACCGTCTTCCTAATGCCTGGTAGTTTTAAACGACAATTTCACGATCTAAAAAAAATATTCACGATCTAAAATTTCTACGTCATATAATATTAAAATAAAAATAAAAAAATTCTATAAATTCTTTAATATTTTTTCTATAATATGGAATAAAAAAGACGTTAAAAGTCTTAATCGTTTGATTTATTTTTACACTACAAATATTAATGGAGAAATATGTTACTAAATTAAATTTTGTATTAAAATAATAAAAATAAATTTCATAGAATTAGTTGCACAAATTTATATTTTTACCGTACAAAATAAATAACATTGTATTTTATTATTAGCATTAAATAAACTTTGCTCGGCGACTCGGCGAACAAAAAAAAAATAGGAAATTAGAACGAAGCGAGAATTTTCACGATTTTTCTTCGGACGTTCGGTTTAATGAAAAAGAAAAGAGAAGTGGAAAAATCGACCGCTTTTCTTTTTCGTTCTCATACCGAAAGAATAGAGAGGAAAAAAGAGAAATTTATATTAAAATCGTAACGTTTTACTCGACGAGCGGTTCTTTTTAATCCGAAAAATCCACAAAATACAATTAGATGAAACGTATTTATATAATATATAAATAAATAAATACTTTTTTACGACACATGTTATTCTTTATAGTTGTTATTATTTAATTTAATATGTTATTTGTAAAATATTTAATTCATAATAAAAATAAAATAATTTATATATATATATATATATATATATATATACACGAATTCCTTGCAGTATTTAAATTATAATTGAAATAAATCAAAGTTTTCGTATTTTCTTAATTAATACTCGTCGAATATATTTAGAATTAATTAAACATTACTTCGTTAATTTTAATCTGTTTTATTTATTAATATCATATTTTTCATCGGAAAATTTCAGAACGAAATTCTTATTGAAATTCTGACATCTGTCAAAATATTTTTGAAATTAATCACTTCATTATAAAAACAAACAAAAATTTAAAGATTTATTTATATATTTATACAAATATCGATGGAAAATTTTATTTCAAAAGTATCATTAATCATCATTAATATATTTTTATTATCATATTATATGAATTATATGTATTAAAAAAATCTGATATATCAAAATTCATTCTTGAATATGAGCGAAAAAAAAATATTTTATATAGAATTAATATTTAACGTAAATTTGTTAACTATTTTATTTGATATTATATATATATGTATATTAAATTCAACATTAAAGTAAAAAAAGAATCGATTATGAAGACGATCGAGTTGAAAATTGTGCGACGAATGAAAACGAGTTCGAATTTCAGAATGAAATTTTCCCGACTCAATTTGTTCGCGTCGAATATTTTGACACATTTTCGGATGACGTAAAGAAATTCGAAAAAAAAATAAAAAATAAAAAAAGGCACCTCGCATTCTCGATTTCACGAATTTCCCTTTTTTATTTTTGCTCCGTTTGCACGGTGTATATTTTTGAAAAAAGAGGAAAAACTAATCCGCTCGAATTTTCCAATTGTGAAAACGACTCCGTGAGAAACGAATATTTATTTTTTTTCAAGTGTGAACACTTTTAATTTTTTTTTTTGTGACTTTTTAATTCTTCTTTTCATTCCATTTAAAACGAGAACGTAAATATGATTAAACGTTTGAAAATTAATTCTATAATAAAAATTATATTTTATATACAATCATAAATTATTACGTCATTATAAAGTATTGATAATAATAAGGGAAAAATGGCGATGGCGTGTCTATAAACATTTATGCATTATTATATATTAAAGTATATATATATATTATATAAAGTATATATATATATTAAAATAGTTTATTGTTTACGAAAAGCTTTATTCGTGTAAGAAAAACAAACTGAACGTATAAAATGCATTTTCCTAAAAGCTTCGATATTTTTAGAAAATATAAATGCCAAAATATATTTATATTATATATTTTATAATATATATGTATATACTATAGTGATCAAAAAGTAAGGTGAAATTGTCATTTAAAACTCCCGATTTATAAGAAGGCGGGTAAATTGTACATTTTTTCCTAAGTTGGTAGGACTATAAGTAACATTTTCCAAGAGTCTGTTTGTCAAAAGGTTTAATTATCTCCAAGTTACAAGTGTTTTTACAAATCTTGGTCTTATTACATTAGTACTTCGCGACTTTTTTGCTTGCCAAAAACTCGATTTATATCGTTCCGCAACCACCGTATTCACCTAATTCGGCTCCGCGCGACTTAATGGCTATTCATCAAATTCAAAAGGCCTATATGCGGGGATGCCGTTTTGTCACGATTGAAGAAATAAAAAATGAATCGAAGAAGATCTTGAAGACTATATCGAAAAAAGACTATTCTGAGCGTTGGCAAAAGTTTGTTTTATCGGATAGGGATGAAATTGATTTGAAATAATAAATAAAAAGTTTACATTTTATAAAAAAATTTACCTTACTTTTTGATCACAGTGTTATATATATATATATATATATATATATATATATAATATAACAATTTTTTCGGTCGTTTGTATTTGTTAAATTAATATATAATTGTTGAAATTGAAAAACCAAAATGGCGTCCGAAGAAAATCGTAAAACGAAATAAAAAAAAAAACGCACGCTCTCGCAATAAAAACGGAGATTAATCTGCCGAATTTTCTTCTTTTTTATTCTGTTGTGCTTGATTTCGTTTTCAGACCGTGGAAAAGTGAAAATTCTTGTATGAAAGCGACCGTGAAAATTGATTCGACTGAGTGAATACTTTTCGTCGGTTAATACTGTGAAATTTTATCTCAATATTAAACGGATTAACTTTAAATAGATTTTTTTTGTCACACCTCAAGCGACAATGATTTTATTTTTAATAAAATAAAATAATTATATTAAATTATATTTATCACCATAAAAATTGACTTTCATATCAATTGTTTATTATTTAAATTGAAATAATGTTGTTTTACTGAAAATTTTCATACATATTATAAAATATAAAAATATATTTTTATATAAGATGAAAAAGATTAATTTGCATTGTATTTTAATTTTCTATTTTTTTTTTTTGTTGATAAAGAGAAGCTTTAATAAAATTTATGAATTATTCAAAAGTGATTTCGCAAAACCTTACGTAATCCAGATTAAAATTATTGTATGATGTGAATTATTTACACTCGTAAAATATTAAGTAGGCTTTTTGTTAATATCTTAAATATCTGTAAATGCTTGTTTTTGTAAATGTACTGAGAAATATTTCACAATTTCTAAAGTGCAAATACAAATATGAACTTTAACATACGGAAAACTTTATTTCAGAATATTAATGTCTTCAAAATGCACTTTCAAACTATACAATTTCATAGTAAAGTTGGAAAATCTAGAAAACGCATACGATTTTACAAGATGAAGTTGTTTCATAAATAACTGAAAGCATACAAAGATTTTAATTAAATAAATATGGTTTAATAAAGTTGAATATGTTAAAAGCGTTACTATTTGGAAATTTTTATGATAGAATATTTTATCTTGTAATAAAGAAAAATCTATCATTGAAAACAAACGGCACTTCGTTTCGATTTATAGGAAAGTGAATCTAATTTATATAAAAGAAAAACAAAACGTAATTTAATTTATCGAAATATATAACGCAATATTTGACGCAATTTTCCGATATAGAAAAATATATATAGATATATTTCGACTATAGGCTATATATATATATATATATATATATATATATATATAAGGGTCGAAGATACAAAAAATATAAAACAAATCATTACGATAATAAAGGTGAATATAGAAGGGGAAAAAAAACGACAACTTTTCCGTTCGCCGAATGAAAATCTACTTGTTAAGTTGACTTTCGGAAAAGTTGAAAGCTCTTTTGAGTGCTCACTAAGAAAATTTCGTTCGTTTTTCGCTCGCGAAAAAGTGAAACGCGATTTTCACTGTACTTTATCGTTTTCTAACTTTTTTATATACAAATATATATATATATATATATATATATATATATATATATATATATATATATATATATATACCATATATTGCTTGACATATATATTTTTTCCTTTTATACTCATCGTTTTTCTAACCCTTGCAATATTTTATTCATCCCTTCTGCAATATAAAAAAAAGTGAAAGTCGAAAAGAGAAAATAAAGACACGCGTAAAAAAATCACATACCCGAATATATATTAAACGTTACTTCCGACGACGAATTTTCCTATATTTTTTTCTCCATTCGCAGTTTTTCCTTGCGAATTTTCATATCAGTCACGTGACATTTGTGTAAATAAATTTTATGTGTCACGCATATGATAATCTTTATATTTTTTTCAAATTTCTTTCATATATTAAAACATCTATATGAACTATATTTACATTTTAACCGCGATTTTTTTCTAATAAAACACACATAAAATTCTATACACTTAAAATTAATAATTTAAATTTCATTTCATACTGATATCTTATTCATTTTATTTTATTGAAAGTTTTTTGCGTGCGTTCTTTGTTTTATAAAAATCGAAAAAAAAATACGCAGACATCCTGAAAAATATATATTCTTTAGATTTATTACAGTATGGCCTAAATAAACACGTGAAATAAAGGATGTTATCGAAAATGATGTACTTCGGCAAACTCGTTAAATTTTTCACCGGAAAATCTCTTTTCCAAAATGAAAAATTATTTTATTCATCGCGAGAAAAAATTTAATAATAATAATTAGACACATCAACAATAATATATTTAATTATTTTCAACTACGTGTACGATGATTTGCATCCCTTTTAATTAATTATTATTTCAACCCTTATTTTTGACGTCGCGTTACACGCTTTGGCTGTTTCGCGACAAACTCACATATAATTTACGAAATTTTTATTATTTTAATAATACTGATAGTTGAACATTTTTAACAAATCTCAATATTATTCTTAATATAAACGTATATTTTTATTGTTACAAAAATTATGATTTTTTTCAAATAAAAATATTTTAATATTTTCAATATATAATCTAATTTATATTAATATATTTTTTATATTTAATACTGTACAATATTTCGTTTACAAGTCTATCTTATTTTTTTGTAACTAATATGAATAAAGTCAAAAATTATGTATAGAAAAAATAGAAGTATATCTATTAAAATTTAATCTATAATATAAATGAAAAAAAAATACTAAAATATTTATCACATCTATTTACATATTTTCAAATATGATAATTTATAAATTTAGTTGAATTTCGAAATGCGTCAGCGTTTCTCTATTATTATTTTTTTTTTCCTACAAATCTATACGAAATTCCGATACTTTGCACGAATCGATGGCCACTCAATCAAAGTTGTTGCGTAAATTGAGCCTCTTTTTTATCGAGCCTCCGGTTTATTTCTCATGGGACGACTCCTAAGAGAGATACGACATAAAAAAAAGAAAGAGAAAAAAAAGAGGATGCGAAAGAAGAAATAAGGAAAACGACGCTTTTCTTCGCCGCAAATTTATTTTCGGATTTCGGGAAAAAAGACCGGAAAAATAAAAACGGAGACCGTTTTAGAATGCAAATTTTTTTTTTCGTAGCTCGTTGCACTAATTAACACATAAAACGGAAAGCTTTACTAATTAATTTGCATTAATGATGAAATCATACACTTTTACATTAAATAAATATGAAAGTGACGCATTTTTCGCGAACATAAAAATATTTTTCTTTGTATAATACAGTATAAAATAAAAATCGTTATATATATATATATATATATATATATATATATATATATATATAAATGTTTTGTCGTTTTTATATAACAAATAATTTTATGTTTTATCATATTTTATATTAATTAAAACAATTTCTGATAAATTTTCATATCTATTAGTCTTCTATATCGTTTAAATAACGACGTAATTTGCATACATTTCAAAAAATAGTAATATTATATTAAAAGTTATACATTTAAAATAAATAAATTTACCGCGTCCAGATATTTTAATGAAAAATTGATATATTTTATAAAATTTCATATATTAATAATTGATTATAAATAATATAAAATTTTTCAATTTCATTTCATCCATACAAAAATATCATTTTTTTTTTAAATATAAATATTATATATCAAATAAAACTATTAGAAATCCAAACGACATAAACTTATCTCACACAGCAAAAGTTTGGGAGAGCTTTCAACCCTAAAGCTTTCAAAAAAAAAGGAATCAAATGTAAAACTTACGATAAGAGAGTGCAAGAAAAAAAAATCACTAGATATTCGTGCAAATTCAAAGTCTAGTCGCTTATCGCCGAATTAAACCGTGAAAATTCGCTAGATTTTCTATTTTCACGAGAGAAAAATAACAATTTCAGATATCGTTAGATGCGTAATAATGCTAATTCGACAATTTTATGTGATGCAATTTTCATTTAAAAAAAAAATATTTTCTTAAAAAAATAATTAATGAGTCGATAATTAATATCTAATGTAAAAAAATAACATTTTCTTGCATTTTTATTAATGTTTTTTATTTATTTCTAATAAGCATTTCAATTGAATGAAAAATCAATAATCAATCAATCAAAAAATCTATAGATATATCACAAACACAACAATTGTATTTTTAATTAACGCCGGTGTATTTCACATTTTTTCTACTATTTTTTTTTTAATATTGTTGACGTTTGTTGCATCGACTTTTGATGTTACTTTGTAAACACCCTATGATGAAATATCCGCTTTGAGGTTTGTTTTAAATGGCGTAAATAAGAAAATTGCGATACAAAAATAACGTTTTATATTTATCTAACAATGTTTAGTATTTTCATATATTATACTACTGTGATCAAAAAGTAAAGTGAAATTGTCATTTAAAACTTTCGGGCATTAAAAAGGCAGGTAAATTGTATGTTTTTTTTTCCTAAATTGATAGGACTGTCTGTAACATTTGCCAAGCTTCTGTTTGTCAAAAGGTTTAATTATCTCCGAGTTACACGTATTTTTACAACTCTAAGGCTCCATCATCGCGATAATGCACCACGTCAAACTGCAAAAACTCGACTCATATCGTACTGCAACCATCGTATTCGTCTGATTTGGCTCCGTGCGACTTCTGCCTATTCATCAAACCTAAAAGGCTAATATGCGGGAACGCTATTTCGACACGATTAAGGATGTAAAAACAGAATTGAAGAAAATTTTGAAGGCTATACCGGAAAAAGACTATTCTGACTGTTTAAGAATTGGAAAAAGCGTTGAAGAAAATGTGTTTTATCGGACAAAAATTGCTTTGGATGAAATTGACTTGGAAGAATAAATAAAGAATTTATGTTTTATAAACAAATTCACCTTACTTTTTCATTACAGTGTTATAATTTATAATAATGGAATTGAAAATTAATCTTGAATTTTATTTAAATATATAAATCACACATTTTTAACTGAAATGAAACTTTAAATTTATAAAGACAGGTGTTTTTGACAGTCAAAGAGATTGCATGGAATAACTTTACAAACTGCGCTTTAATGAGTATTTCAAAGAATCTGTTATATTTTAATAATATATATAAATGATATGCAATTGGGAAAAAGTCATATTTGATTTAAAAAAGCCAATATATATATTTATATAGTATAAATTTATTAAAATATATTTGACTTTTCTATAATAAATCGATCAAAATTTCTAATATAAATTCGATTATTTATATGTAGATTTTTATATTGAAATTTGTATAAATATTGATCAATTTTATTCAAGAAAATTTTTTATATTTTAAAATAACTATTATCATTTTTATATAAAAAAGATACATATACATATTTATGGTTTTATATAAGTATATTATATATATATATATATATATATATATATATATATATTTATTATGTATAAAATCATTCATTTAGATAAGATTTTAAACGATCAAAGGAACGCATTATTAAAATATTCCCATAAAAGAATCAAAATGTCAAAGAGGACCGCTAAATAAATTCTTTAGAAAGATTCAATGCGTTAAAGAAACCATTTTTAACTTCGATCTAAAAATCACTTTTTCTTTTTGCTTCAAAATATACAAATAAACGCTTATCGAAATTTTTCATTTCTCTTAATATATTTAATTTTATATTCCAAAAAAAAAAAATAACGGAAGCTTTTATGTGTTCTTCGGATGATTTATGTTGGTTAAAAATAGATATTAATATATATATATATATATCTATATGTGTGTGTGTGTGTGTGTGTGTGTGTGTGTGTGTGTGAGGAAAAAATATCTGAAAACCTTTCAGATCGATTCGTCATAATGTCGCTGAAAAAAAAAGTATCTAAAAAAGGTACTCTTCTAAATTCTTATCTTGCGGCACTTTTATCGACAAATCAGAGCTTTTCAAATATGATTCGAATAATAAAATCGACACTTTTCAAAAGTTTTCCATAATATTTACATATTAGAAAAATCGTTGATTCAAATTAGGATATAAATAAAAATTCGTATTTTTTTCTATTTAAAAAATATAAATATATTACATAATATATAATATATATATATTGTAATTAATATATTTTTTTAAATTTAATGTTTCTCAATTATTTTATATTTTATTATGCGTGTTAGCGAGTGAGCGCTTTTAACGTACGTTAAAATAAACTAGCTATTTCCGCTTTGACATAACGGAAACTTCCGGCAGTCTCCTAGGGGCATATATTCGTCTAAACATCATAATATGCGACCATATACGTTATACATTTTATACGCGTTGTAATAAATACATAACGATCGTATATAAAGAGAAGAAATTGTATTATTTCACGTCTGAAAAAAAATAGTCAATATTAAAATTATTATATATATATATATATATATATATATATATATATATATATATATATATATATGTATGTATATATATACATTTATATTTATATTATAAAAAATTGACATCTTGTATAAAGAAATTTATCAACTTGTATGAAAAATTTTCTTTTATTTTTAAAAACATAATAAAATTCTACTTACAAAATTTTTCACTAAAATTATTACAATGAAAAATTTTGAAAACTAGAAAATTAATCGTTTTTTTTCATAGATAAGTTAATGAAATTACAACAAACTCATAATTGATTTATCATACGTTTGTAATATATTCGTCTCTTAAACTGTATTATAAAAATTTTAAGCTATTTTTAAAATACGCAAGCGAATTGAAATATGCATATTTAAAATAAATGTAGAACTGTCGATATTTTATTAGAATATATGATGCATAAAAGTTGAATTTATATCCATTTTGGGATTCGAATGTAAAGTATAATGTGTTTTCTTAAAATATTTTTATATATAATATATATAAAATAACTCAAAATATTATTAACACATAATATTTTGTAGATAAAATCTATATTTTTTCATCATAATTATAATAACACAATACAAATTCTATTTTGACTATATCGTTTTTAGATATCAGAAAAATGTAATAATATATATATATATATATATATATATATATATATATATATATATATATATATATATATATATACATTTTTTGCATATTACATTTGTTGAGTATTTTTTCCATTTTTATTAATATTTAGAATTTTTTTCAATATATATTTTATGAGTTTTTTTTCTGTTTTGCGCGTGCTTATAATGGCTAACGTGTCTTTTTCAATATTACAATACAAAAATATGTTACATTATTTGTTATACAATAAGAAAAAACTACACAACTCAATGAAAATTCCAAGTGTTTTCATATAAATCTTATTTGTATATTATATACAGACATATAAAATTCAATTTATATACAAGTTCAAACTTTTCAATATAGAGAATGAATGAAAAACGATGAAAAAAAATCAATTTTTAAATGTTATTATGCCACAAATTAAATTGTAAAATTTTATAATAATACATTTTTTTTAATAATTTTTAAAAATATTATTTAATTTTGAACCCATACGATATTTCTAAATTAATGAAATTTTGTCTGAATATAAGATTAGAACAAATTGAATTATGTATTTTGCAAATTATAAAGGCGAACATATAAATCTAATACGGTATGAAAGAAAATGAAATTTTCCCAAAGTATATATATATATATATATATATATATATATATATATATATATATATATATATATAATATGTAAGTACGTGTCATTGAGATTTTCACGAACGAAAATGTAACGTCGCCTCGGAAAAATCACGACCAGACGAAAAATAAAATTTCCACGAAACGCGAACCCGCTCCGTAACAAGTGTAAATATATGAAAAATGTGTTCGCTGAAAGAAAACACTGAAACAAGATGGAACCGAATCGAGAGAAAGTTTTCAGCTGAAAGCCGAAATTTTCGCATGTCGTGAACGTGCATATATTTGCGGTTTGAATATCGCTTTTTTCAGTTTTGTTTCAGTTAAATCTAATTTTTTCGACGCTTTATTTCATTTTATAGCGTTGAAAATGAAATTCGTCTTTGAACAATTCTGAAGCACTATATTCATTAGATCAAAGTCAAACACAAGATACGCCCTTTGTACTTTGACAATCCGGTTTTTGTTATTATAAGGCTTTCGCGGATGACATACGGAAGTGGAAGTTTCTTTACAAATTGAAAAAAATAAAAAAAATCGTTCTATTATTATTATTTTTTCTTTTTTTTTTGAGAGGGAATTTCGATTGATATAATTTTGACGGTTCCGATTCGAGATAAAAGAAATCCGCGCGATACAAACATCGTAAACTCAATGTAAACTTCACTTCACTTTTTCAAAGTTCAAAAGCGAAGGGCTTTGATCCGAGGTACTTTTTTCTATTATTATTATTATTATTATTGTTCCGTTTCTCAGAGCGGAAAATAAGAATCTGTTCGTCGTTAAGATGATCGCTTTTATACGTTTGTTATGTTCATATTTAAAATTGAATGCGGTTTTATATTGAACGATATATAAATAATTTCATTCGATTATAACATTGATCATTAAGTAAGGTGAATTTTTTATAAAATTCTTTATTTATTCTTCCAAATCAAATTCATCTCTTTCAAAGTAAACCCCGAAGGATAAAATGCTCTTTTTCCAACGCTTTTTTCAGTCTTCAAAACAGTCGGAATAGTTTTTTTTCCGGTATAGCCTTTATTTTTATCTACTCAATCGTGTCAAAATGGCGTCCCCGCATATTGACCTTTTAAGATTGCTGAATAGTTAGAAGTCGCACGGAGCCAAATCAGGCGAATACGGCGGTTGCGGAACGATATGAGTCGAGTTTTTGGCAAAAAAGTTGCGAAGTACCAATACAAATATGACATGGTGCATTATCGTGAACCTAGGAAAAAAAATATACAATTTACCTGCCTTCCTAATGCCCCGGAAGTTTTAAACAACAATTTCACCTCACTTTTTGATCACAGTTATATAATTAATTCGGTGTGTTTTAATATAAATGTGACCGATACATTCGAAATGTATTTACACGATTAATATATATATTAATATCTATATAATAATCTTTTTGTTTTTTCACGAACAATCAAAGCTTTTCATTAAAATGTCCGAAACAGTTCTGAAATGTATATTCTATTCTTATATTATATCGATTTTCATACAATATTTTATAATAATATTATAGTTAAGCGATATCATTATTATAATTATATATATATATATATATATATATATATATATATATATATATATATATTTACTAAAATATAGAAATTTTATATATATGAAATTCGCTTTAATATAGACGTAATGTTTCGTGTAAAGTGCAAAATATTGTTAATTAACCGTAATTAACGTATATATTGTACGTTGTATTAATATATTTTCGGCGACTAATTAAATTCACTAGTGAAATGTTCGACTTGGTTTACATTTTCGACAAAAACCATGTTCAATTAGCGCCTGTGCACTTTTTTTCGGTGCCAGCCTCATTTCGTATTCGAATTTGCTTACTCGTATTTAATATTAACAAGCGGATCGTTGTGTATTTTTTTTCTTTTTTTTTGTAAGAAAAAAAAAATATATATATATATAATAAAATAAAAATAAATTTTATACAGTATAGAATGTAAAAAAATTGGTGTTTCTCAAATATTTAGCGATGCGTGTTTCGGTTTTTATGTAAATATTTACGTTGATCACATTGTTTGTGCTATTATTTTGAGAATTTCGCGTTTAAAACGTCAATATTTATCGATTCATTTTCGATAAATAAATAAATATAATATATTTTGTACGATATTTTATTTAAAAAAATCTTGCAAATAAGCGTTTTTATAACGAAAATACGATATATATATATATATATATATATATATATATATATATAATATTTAATAATAAATATATATTAAAACATCCGCACAAATTATATAAATTAATCGTTCGTTACTTATGATTTAAACTTCCTATGTTTGTTCAGAATATTTAAAACAATAAAAAAAATTAATATATTGAATATTTCAAATTATTATTACAGTGCACGAATTTCATACATCGAGTATACTTGTTTTATATATATTTTTCAAACAAACAGTATATTTTTGCTATATATATATATATATATATATATATATATATATATATACCATATAACAGTGAAAAACAATGTTGAAGAATTTATTAGTTTTCATTCACTTTCTGTATTTGGATTTCCTTTTAAAAACCACATGAAAAATAGAAATAAAAGCTTTCAAACTAAAAACATGTTTTTACAAAAGATTTATACGTAATATTTTCCATTTACGATACGAAAAAAAATAGTAAAGAATTGTCATTCATGCGTATCTAGCTGAAAAAAAATCTTATATCTACGCTAAAATAATATATTTTTTTGATATATTTTTAAAAGAATTATATTATTTTTTTGTATAATTACACGTTTTTAAGTGACAGTTTCTGTTTTTCATTTTGAATATAATTATGATTTATTTTCGTTATAATTCAATTCTCGGAAAGAAAAATTATTTTAATGTACCGAAATTAATTGAAAAATATAATATAAAACATGGTTGAAATTTTTAAATACTATTATTGATTTATAAAAATTATATATTAAAATTATTTATACAATATAATACTACTATTTTTTAATATAAATCATTTCGATCAATAATAAAAGAATTATTACATAAATAAATATATTTTTTTTTATATAAAATAAATACATCAATTTCACATTTAACACACTTAATAATTGACGTAAAATCGAAAACGAGAAATCTGAACATTTTCCAAACGAATGATCAAGGTTATTTTTTTTTACATATTACAAATATAATGTATATTATATTAAAATAATATTTTAGAGTATATATCATGTTTTTCTTCCAATGCCTATTTTTTATTTTTCTTTATTTTTTTTTTCGTTTTGCGGAAATCAGTTCGATATCTAGTGTCAATTTATATAATTTGATTGACGTCAACGCGGAAGAGTAAACAGAAATTTCTTATACGCATTCAAAGATATCGAAATATATATATATATATATATATATATATATATATATATATATATATATATATATATATATTATACATGTATAAAATAATACAATTTTCACCAATTGTTAAGAATGTATCGTTTTCAGCAAATCGAGTATCTAAATTTTCAACGATAAAACTGAAAATTAGCAGTCGAAAAGTTCACCTGAAAGATTATCCTTGAGTTGAAATATCGTATTACTTTAACGATTAAATATATATATATATATATATATATATATATATATATATATATATATATATATACTACTGTGATCAAAAAGTAAAGTGAAATTGTGATTTAAAACTCCCGAGCATTATTAGGAAGACAGGTAAATTGAAAAAAAATCCTAGGTTGGTAGGACTGATTATAATATTTTCCAAACGTCTGTTTGTCAAAAGTTCTAATTATCTCCGAGTTACACGTGCTTTTACAACTCTTGGTTCCTTCACGATAATGTACCATGTTATACTGCATTGATTCGTCGCAACTTTTTTGCCAAAAACTCGACTCATATCGTTCCGCAACCACCGTCTTCGCCCGATTTGGCTCCGTGCGACTTTTGTCAATTTAACAAACTCAAAAGGCCAATGCCAGGACGTCGTTTTGACACGATTGAGGAGTTAGAAACCGAATCGAAGAAGGTCTTGAAGGCTATACCGGTAAAAGACTATTCCAAATGTTTCGAAGACTGGAAAAAACATTGGCAAATATACATTTTATCGGACGGAGATTACTTTGAAGGGTATAAAATTGATTTGAAAGAATAAATAAAAAATTCACCTTACTTTCTAATCATAGTGTTATATTGATTTATAAAAAAATGAGAATGAAAATAATATTTTCACGTCGGAAAAACGTATTTCGCGTACGGAAAATTTTCCATTAACCGGTTATATTATATAAAATATCGTGTTCGTGCAATCTATATCAATGACAACGACGATTGATCTCGTATATAGAAAATAAAAAAAAACGTCTTATCATTCGATACACGTATATAAGTTATTAATGTTCGTTTAATATGTGATCTTATATTTTTTTTTCTTCGCGGTCGAGGGTATTTTTTGCCCTGTTGAGCACTAAAGGGTTACCTTTTCAGACGATATACGTGAAAATTTAAGTCGTACGATGAAAGGTTTCTTTTTTTAATATACTATTATACGGTAGATTTCGTCGTAATGAAGAGGAAAATCTGGTTTTTATTCGTTTTTCATATATATTTTATATGCGTATATATAATTTTAAAATAAATATTAATTTAATTTTCATAGATATCTTTCATTGTCAAATAACTACATATATAAAATTGGACGATATCGATTAAAATTCATTAAATTTCCCGATTAAGTTTTTTATTTATGTAAAATAATTTTAATTAATATTTTTAAATATATATATATATATATATATATATATATATATATATATATATATACCTTGAATATAAAATACATATAAATTTAGATCAATAGGCTGGTAAAATATTATATCATATATTTAAATAATTTAATCTCATTATATCGATCGATTATTTTTTATTTATAAATAAATAAAATATATTGCCTTTTATCATTTTTTTTTTCAACACATAAAACATATATAAAAAATATCCGACTTTATCGGATAAAATTTTAAGGGGTGTTTGTTAGAGCTAAAATGCGAATCTCGTTTATTACGAGACACTTCCAGAGGAAAAGTGGAAAATTTCGCATGAAAAAAAAAAGTATTTTTTTTTCATACACAACCTACTTTTTCTCTTTTTTTTTAATATTTTCGAAAATATACAAAATTGTGTAAGTAAAAAAAAATTATAATATCCCTCCGGGAAATTCGCATCGTAAAAAATACAGAGTAATTGCCAGTAATATTGTGAGAATATCTAATAAAATATTAGCGTTAGCAATGTATAAATATATTATATTAAATAAAAATGATTTTAAACTATTTTTCAAATATAAAATTGTTTTTAATATAATAATAAATCAATTATTAAAAATAATGCTCACTTATTGAATACATTATTAATATGCTTATTGTTTAATAGATTTACGATACACATTAATAATAAAATTAATACAGTTTAACGTATAATAATATAAATTTATATATTCGATGTGATATAATATAATAATATATATATACGATGAAATCGTTTATTTTTATTAGATAATTTTATTATAAGCGATATACAAATATTTTTATTTTGTTGTTTAACCTTTTGCGCTCAAGCTGTGAGCGGGACTCACAGCGGTAATGAAACTCCATATCTGTTTTAATATATAATATTAATATATATATATATATATATATATATATATATATATATATATATATATATATATATATATATATATATATATATATATATATATATTAAAATTCGTCTGTATTGTATTGTGTGTTTAAAAAAAATTTTCATACTGTGAGAGAGAAAAGAGGTTCGTCCTTTATTAAATTAATAACGTCCAACCCTCACCAGGACTTTTCGCTTATCTGAACCCGAATACTGACGGCTGGCAAACAAAAGCGAAAGGATAAGAAAGGAAAAGACTTGTAAATAACCTTTCGTGAAGCCTCATACTGTCGTCCATTGAGGCGCATCAGAATGAAAGGATGGAACGAAGGACGAGAAACGTCATTCATAATCCGAGAGAGGCGATGACGCGAAATTTGATCCTCGAATTCGACGGAAAAACTTTGATTTTTCCGTTTCGTTCATTCGCCGCGAGGAAAAGCGAGACGGACGAGGAAAATTCCTCGGAGATATCGCGTTCAATATTTGTACGAGATAACGATTTTCGTATTATTATTTTTTTTTTTTGAGAAAATGTGTGCACAACGAATGCTACTATTGTACTGATAATATTGATTCTGGATGAATGTAAATTTTCCGTTTGATGAATATTTTCCATGTTGTGAATCATTTTTGTCCGCTTCCGCAATTCGCTTGTATCGTTCTTTAAATTAAAATATATATAAAATCATAACGATTTCAATATATCTAATATAATAATATATGTGTATTTCAATTCTATATATATATATATATATATATATATTAAATACAATAATATGTATTACTATTATAAATACACATACACACACACACACATATGTTATAATATAAATGAACACGATGGATTCGTTTTAATCCGTAACCATGTCACGTTTTACGAAACAATTTAACCCTATTAGTGGCGTCTGGGTATTCTGGACCGAAGATCGAATCGTGTCTCCGTTCGTCTATAACACTAACAATAAACATTAATTTGAATTAGTCGCATCTAATTCCGAAATGTAATGGCGTAAGGCGGAATCCCATTGACGACAATTATCTCGTAATCAATCGATACGCCTCTTTTTTAAGGCGAAAAATCGAATAAAAATAACTCTAAACGCTGCCGTTATTCGCAGCGTCGGTTTCACACTGTACGACGAAAAATCGAAAAAGTATTACTTTTCCAATTAATAACTTGCGAAACTGTTACGCTTAAACGAAATTTTCCGGACGATAGAAGAATATATATATATATATATATATATATATATATATATATATATATATATATATATAGAAAAACAAAAAGAAAAGAATATCCGACTTCGATGATGGATACGTGGCGTCTGTTCGGAATTTCCTATTCCGGAAAATCGGATATAGAAAAAAAAGAAAAACCGGAAAAGCTTTCGCTCTATCATTGATCATCGTCAGTTTATCTTAATTGTCATTTTATCGAATTTGTACGACGAAAATCTGGATTATTTTTGTGCGTCGTGTTGCTCATTAATCATTTCGCACAATACGACTTTTTGCAATTTATAAAAGAAATTATTATTTTATAAAATAATAAAAATATTTTTTTTTAATCCCATTAACCTGCTCTTTATTATTATTAATTTGAGACAAAATATTTTTAAATATTATTAAATTTTTTCAATGAAATCTAATAACTAGATTAATAATTTGTTTATAAAATATATTTTTTATGACCAAATAAATTTTATCTACTTCAAAGTAATCCCCGTCCGATAAAACGCACTTTTGCCAACGCTTTTTCCGATCCTCAAAACAGTCGAAATAGTCTTTTTCCGGTATATCCTTCAAAACCTTCTACGATTCGGTGTTTATCTCATCAATCGTGTCAAAACTTCGTTCATTTGAGTTTACTGAATAGGCAGAAGTCGCATGGAGCCAAATCAGGCAAATACGGCGGTTGCGGAACGATAAGAGTCGAGTTTTTGGTAAAAAAAATTAATGTAATTTATAGAACAAATCTTCATATTATATATATATATATATATATATATATATATATATATATATATCAAAAAAAAAATACAGCACAAATTGAAGACATTTGAAGACAACTCCAAAATTTTACGACTCCACTCGTAGTCGAATTGGCGAAAGTGTGATTCGAAATTGCACGCAATATAACAGTATAATAATAAACTTGACGGTTTAATTTACCGAAGCATAAACGAAGGATCGTCTCCGGAAACTTTTCCATATTACCGCCGTTAACCGCGACCGGTTAAATTTAACCGGAAATCGTTCGGCGGTTTAACCGCGATCCGCCTAATACCGGGGATTGAACCGCCGAAAGCGAATATATAGACGGACCATTTTTACTGGCATCGTCCACTTTTATTATAATTCCGGTTTATTTCCGACTTTATCGTGCACGCCTATAATGTATTTATACGCGTGCAACGTGACCGTGGATTTACGCAAACGCTATATTTTACAATTTATATTAAATTATTCTTCATATTAGCTAATATTTTTTTCGAATAACCGTGAAACGTATTACTGTGATCAAAAAGTAAGGTGAAATTGTCATTTAAAACTCCCGGGCATTAGCAAGGCAGGTAAATTGTATTTTTTTCTAAGATTGGTAGGACTGTCTATAACATTTGCCAAGCATCTATTTGTCAAAAAGTTTAATTATCTCCGAATTAAACGTGTTTTTACATTTTACGGATTCTTCATCATGATATTGCACCATGTCATACGGCATTGGTTCTTCGCGACTTTTTTTGCCAAAAACTAGACTTATATCATTCCGCAACCACCATATTTGCCTGAATTGGCTCCGTGCGATTTCTGATTATTAAGAAAACTCAAAAGTTCTTAAAGGCTATATCGAAAAAAGACTATTCCGACTGTTTTGAGAACTGGAAAAAGCGTTGGCAAAAGTGTGTTTTATCGGACGACGATTACTTTGAAGGGGATAAAATTGATTTGGAAGAATAAATAAAGATTTTTCATTTTATAAACTAATGCACCTTACTTTTTGATCACAATATTATATAAAAACTTATCTCATATACATTATAAATGTATGAATTTTTTTCAACCCTTATTTTGAAAGGGGTGGTTTCTTCTCTCGTTACAACGCTTTCGGTTGTTTGCGAACCTGTCTTTTAAAGGTGAATTGTTTTTCTTTTGTAATGAGATTACAAGATGTGCTATTCGTGTTGAAAGACTTACTAAGTTAATATTTAGACTTACATATACATTTCATATTTTATTACGTTTACAATATGTGATAAAAATATATAAATATATAAAAAAATATTAAAAATATGAACATTTTTTTTAATAGTATAAAGAATATTATTATTGATATTTTTGTCCTCAATAAAATTTCTCAAAATGCATCTCGAATAGTAACCGTTTTTAGCATTCATTAAAATTATCGTATTCTAAAATTAAGACTCTCCACTTTTCAACTTAATTATAAATTTTAATTAAATCTCTCTGACAACTTTTCCCACAAAAGCAATTCCATTTTATAAATATATATATATATATATATATATATATTTAATAAACTTCAAACTAAATTCAAACAAACTTTTCATAACTATATCATTTGTGAAAATAAATGCGTGACGCACACACTTTTCTTTTTTTTCATACGATATAAAAGCACGTGCGCTAAAAAAAAGCACCTTTTAATCAAAGTTTTAATTCCTTTCGTTAACAGAAAGCTTTTAGGATTATATGAACGCGCCGGAAACTTTTTATATGTGTGCGATGATGACGAAAATCCCGGAAAATGAAAGAGTTTTCCTATTGAAATATCGCTCGTATATTTTAAATACTAGCCGAAATGATACTCGAAAAAAAATTTTGGAAAAATATATTTATTTTTTTAAATTAAATTTATAAATATAAATAATATATATATATATATATATATATATAATAAAAGCTCATCACGTGAGATTCAAGATAACGCACGATGATAAATCGCCGGGGAAAACTTTGTATCTTTTCATCCCGAATAATGGGAAAACTCGTCGTTGTAAAATTTTCTCGCGATTACTTTTAAACGGCAAATCTTCGAAAAACTTTTCACGAAGACGTTTATTTCTGTACAAATCGTGTGCGAGTAGAGTTTTTCCGCGATGTATGAAAATGAAAATATTTTTACGTTCACCTTGAACCGATTTATATTTATTTGTTTGTTCGATGAAATTGAAATTTTCGTTGATTTTTCGCGATATCAAAAAAAAAATTCCGTCGATGAAATATTAAAAAAACAATTACCACGCTTTGAAAAGTCGTAATAATTGCATTTAAATTATTATTATTCAACGATATAAAATAATAAAGTTAAATATATATATATATATATATATATATATATATATATATATATATATATACACTTTAAATTACATTTTATCTTGTTTATCTCCTGAAAATGAGTCGAGACTAAAAGCTTGCCGGCGTTTCAATTTGAAAATATACACAAAGGATAAAAAAAAAGGATTTCGGCGACAAATCGAGTGAGAAAATTTTCCGCATATTTCCCGAGCGAATCGATTTTCCTTACGCCCGCAAAAACTTATTCTAGAGTACACTCGAAGATCCCTGCCGATAATTGACTTTCCAAATCTTCTTATGGCTTATAACTTATTTATCGCATTATCGGCATCATGAAAAAATTATTTTTCTGTATTAACATTTTCCAAAAAATACAAAAAAATATATACAATCTTTCAAAATTGAAGAGAAAATTTTGAAAATTTTAATATTTTTTGTAAAGAAAAATATTAAAAATATCGTTTTTTAAAGTATTTCCAACATTAAAGATGGAATAAAATTTCACTTATCTACAGACATTTATAACAATTAAAAATAAAAACTTATCAAGAATAACTGAATTTTAAACTTTAACTTAAATCGTAAATATTAAAGTTTATTGCATAGCAGCCGTAATAAAATATTATATTCCGTTTTTATCACAATTCATTTATATTGTAAAAAAATATATGCATAGTTTTATAATAGAATGCAAATTTCTATCATAGTTAAGACACTACAGTTTAATCTTACTTGTATTTTTTTAACTTTCAAGTAAGTATGAGATAATTATTTAATCTCGTTCTGTCTTAAAACTACTTCCTTTATATTTAAAATTTATAATAGAATATAAAGAAAATACAATTTTTATTTATAAATAGTTTAAATAATTAAAAAGATATATATATATATGTATATATATATATATATATATATATATATATATATATATATATTAATATATTGTAATATTTAAATATTAAATATATGTTTTCTTTCTTACGTTGTATTTAAAATAACACAAATAACTAGTAAAATAGTAAACATATCAATAAATTACGAACGTTATTTCATATATACGCGAGACTTGTGTTTACGCGGTGGTAACGTACTTGTTTGTTTATTCATTTGCGAATTAAATAAACCGAACGTTCAATTCACCTAAGTATACACTTGAATAAATTATGATTTATTTATGATATCAATTTATTCGTACATATTATATTTACTATTCGTGTTAAATATTATAATTTATAAATAATGAAATTAAAAATAATAAATATAATATTAAAAAAATATATATTTATCTAAGAGATTAAGTTAAAAGGGTTGAATCTCACGAGAATATATACTATGTAGTATTTTGCAACAGAACGACCCACAATTTTCTACGAGAATACTAAAAATATCGTATTATCTGGTCGAAAAGTCCGAATCTCAGACCATAAAAGTCAAAATAAAAAATGGAAAAAAAAATAATAAAAATCGTTTATTATGAAATCACATGAAAATTTCAAGTGCACGACATTATTTAGAATCTGTTTGAATTATTTCGTTAATCTTGCCCGGGGTGAAATTGTGCGCTTTGTTCAATTAAAATTTTCTCAACGCGAACAAACCCTCATACCACAATATTATATGGCATAATCTCATTTTGAAATTCCAATTTTGGCACGTACTGTATGTGCTTTACGACGATCGAGTTTATGCTCGCGATGTATCGTTGTTAAGACCGCGATCGCGCGAAAATGAAAAAACTCGACATATATAATATTAATTTAATATTATAAATATACGTCGTCTATATTCTATTCGATTCATTTTATATGAAAAATATCATTCATATTTATGATTAAAAAAAAAATAATAAAAAAAATTCTTCACAATATTCATATATGAAATTTTCATATGCGACGTCGACGAATACGAACGCAAGAAAGACGAATTCGTACGACAGACGAAATAAATTCATCCCATAATTCGCAGACGTACAAAGGATCCATTTTAATGTTACTCGATTTTGATTAAATTACACGAGAAATTTATGATAGCGGAGCGTTTCAACAAAAACATAGAGACGAACTTTTGAACAATGGCGGCCGTTCAACCATTTAAAAATTTCAAATAATATATATATATAATATATGTATATTAAAAATTGGTGTATTTAATTTAAAAATATTAATACATTGACATTAATATAACGGATGTGTTATATCAATATTTATTGATAATAATTATATTGTGCATAATAAATAAACAAAATATATATGCATGACGTTGTAATAAAGTATTATAATATGCAATATGCATTTAATGAATTAATTTTATGAAATTGAACCGTATCAATCACCTGTCAAAAAATATGATAGATAACGTTAATAAAAAAAATCAGACCACCCTGTGTAACTTAATTGCTCAATTTATATATATATATATATATATATATATATATATATATATATATATAAATTAAAATTGTATCAATTTAAAAATATTAATAATTTTATTATGACATCAAAATCAGATTTTCACAAAAAAAAATCGTATACAATTACAATTGTGAAATTTTAGAATATGAAAAAAAAAAGTTTTACATCGTGATAATTCGTTTAAGTTCAAAATGCTAATTTAAGTTTTTGTCCGTGCTTACGGCGGTTACTTAACGACGCTGAAAGTTCTGTGCGGTCGCTGAAACAATTTCAGTAACGGCGTTTCAGCAGTTTCTTCGTAATTCCCATAATAGAGTTCCTGTACTAACGTTATTACCGCAATTATCCGTCTAACTATATAATAGTATTATTCTTATTATACCGTCGATAATAATATACGCGACATTATTTTCATATATCATAAAAATAAATCATATATATAAACACTGTGATCAAAATGTAAGATGAATTTCTTTATAAAATGAAAATTCTTTATTAATTTTTCCAAATCAATTTCATCCCCTTCAAAATAATCTCCGTCCACTTTTTCCAGTCCTTGATTTTTATCTTCTAAATCGCATCAAAACGACGTTCCGGTATTGACATTTGAGTTTGTTGAATAGCCAGAAGTCGCATGGAGCCAAAACATGCAAATACGGCGGTTGCGGAACGATATGAGTCGTGTTTTTGGCAAGAAAATTATAATCATTATCGTGATGAAGGCATCAAGAGTTGTAAAAACACATGTAATTGGAAGATAATTAAAACTTTTGATAAACTGACGCTTGGTAAATGTTATAGACAGTCCTACTAATCTAGGAAAGAAATTTACAATTTATCTGCCTTCTTAATGAGCGAGAGTTTTAAAAACAATTTTAACTTACTTTTTGATCACAATATATTATATATATATATATATATATATATATATATATATATATATATATATATATATACTGAATTTTCTTTGCCTGAATTCGAATTTATATGCACAGAATTGATTTATAAAACTAATACAATATTGTAGTGATGTTGAAGGAAGTAAAAAGCATTTATCGACCGCACTCAACTGTAAATTAAATTTATTAACTTTTGTCCCCCCCGAATAATAAGATTTAAAGTAATACTTTATGCGAATGCATTACGTCAAATTAAACTCCATTTATTTTCATTGTTAAAAATAAAATTAGATATATATATATATATATATATATATATATTATAAATTTTACATACTGAAAAAAATTAGTTAAATTATTAACATTCACAATGCCATATGTTTATGAATTATAATTAATAATTATGTATTGAAGTATTAATTGATTTCTAATTATAATATATTAATATAATTTTGTACATATTTTACTTGTAATGAGAGCAGAAAGAAGACTGATATATTATCATAATCACATTGACTAAAATATTTTATATCGTTTCAACGTAGGTAATTATTTTTTTTTATAATTATTAATAATTATTCTTTTAATGTTTCTTGACAAAGTTTCTATCATATTATATGGAATATTTTATATTTTGAAATATATTTCGCACGTCGAATATACAAAACATGATAATATGAATAGATTTTTTTTTGTCTCTTTTCATATTTAATATAAATTTAAATTAGATTGAATTTTATCGAACGACATCTTTGAATTATTTATACTCGATCCGCATATTTGACAGGAAGAATTCCAATATTCAACATATGGAAAAGAACCACACAAATATAAAAATATAGGAGCATACATAAAATCTAACATCCTTTTTCTGTGTTTTATGTGAAGTGAATATGAAAATTTCGCGCCTTTTATATTCAAAGAATAAATAATGATTTTATATTATTAAGTATTCACTATAAGACAGCGGCTATAATATATTGAAAGTGTGGTGAACTTCTTTTAATATATATATATATATATATATATATATATATATATAACATCGATATAAAATATGTCTCCAGTTTTAAATTGAGAAATCTCATACATTTTCAATGTGATATTTCAACTACTTCAATGAATAAAAAAATATCTAACGTATGAAAGTAAATTTAACCTTTCAAGTTAACTCTAGAGAATCTATAAACGAAATCCTTGAACTTTCAAAAAGTGTGACACGAATTTATTATAAAAATACACACTACTGTGATCAAAAAGTAAGGTGAAATTGTCATTTAAAACTTTCGGACATTAAGAAAGCAGGTAAATTATACATTTTTTTCCCTAGATTGATATAACTGTCTAATACATTTGCCAAGCGTCTGTTTGTCAAAATGTTTAATTATTTCCGAATTACACGTGTTCTTACAACTCTAAATTCCTCCATCACGACAATGCACCATGTCATACTACATTGGTTGGTCGCGATTTTTTTCACAAAAACTCGACTCGCATCGTTTCGCAACCGCCGTATTCGCCTGATTTGGCTCCGTGCGACTTCTGGCTATTCATCAAACTCAAAAGGTCAATGCGGAGACGCCATTTTGACACGATTTAGAAGATAAAAACCAAATCGAAGAAGGTATTCAAGGCCATACCGGAAAGACTATTACGACTATTTTGAGAACTGGAAAAAACGTTGGCAAATTTACTTATTTTGAAGAGGATGAAATTGATTTGGAATAATAAATAAAAAATTTAAATTTTATAAACAAATTCACCTTACTTTTGATCACAGCATTATATATATATATATATATATATATATATATATATATATATATATATATATATATATATATCCAACAATTTTGATATAATTTTTCTTACATATTATTAAAAATATGTCATTGTATGTCGGCTATTAAAAATGACAAGATTCCACGAGTGTCACTTTATAACGGACAATGGCATTTTTCCTCTATTATCCATTATAACAACTGGAGAAAAATGCATAAAAGTACTTCAAAGCACTCGGAAAAGCGCTTCTTCCACATTCTATTACATTCGATTTTTTTCTACTTTTTTTTTCATTCGTTCTTCTGGCATAAAACGTTTTTCAAAGTGCCAGACACATTCATTCGGGAACAGATAACGTTTTATTTTATAAAATATTATATATATATATATATATATATATATATATATATATATATATTCTCATACGAAAAGAATGTTTTTTTGTAATTAAATTTAAATCAAAATTTTTAAAATATCTGTGTAAACATATGTTATATTAAAAATTTAATAAACGCTAAACTAACTTTAAATTATATGTTATTTATGCAGTTATAAATACGATTTTAAAATATTACAATAGAGAAACTTTTTCCGATTAAAGTTATAAAAATAATTAGTTCGCAAGTTTAATTCTTTGGAAAACTTTTTCTTCCGTTCTTTAGTTCTCTAATTATAATAAAACTTTTTTTCTTTGAAGAATGAAAAAAAAAATTTTTTCCCATTCTTACGAACATTCAGAGTACATTTTACATTCTTTCCATTTTTCTAAATCGGGGGTCGACAACCTGCCGCCCTTTCGATGTAAAGCTGCGGCTCTTTAGTTTAACTTAAATGTATGTTATTGTTTTTTTTTTTTAATTTTTAAGTACAAGTTATTAAATTTAGTATTTAGTAAAGTTTAAAATTTCTACTTAAATAATCATACAAAGCCATCGCTTCCATTGAACGAATATGTTTGCTTAATTATTTTTTATTGAAGTACAAGTTATTACTGTATATGAATGTTTAATATTTTAATTAAATAATAAGTGATTATCTAATAATACCACACACACACACACACACATATATATATATATTATTTAATTTTGTATGAAAAAACACTACTTATATAAGAATAAATAGATTAGGTTTTTTTTATAGTAAATGTTTATTCATGCAAGTATTATTTATTGTTGACAAGAAAAAAAATTGTAAATTGTAATTTTTGACACTAATGACTGAAAAGGTTGCCGACTCCTGCTCTAGATCATTCAATATTAACAATATTGACGAATTATTTAAAAATAACATTTTTATATAACGAAAATATTATTGAAATTATATAAGTAATAATATTATTAAAATTATATTTATTTGAAAAATTCTATGTTAAATACAATATATACAATATATGACAGAACGCATTCTTTATTTATATAGGTTATGTAAAGTTATTTTTTTGTACGCGATTTATTCTAAAACATGCATATCGCATAAAAACAATATATTCAAATTAACATATATATATATAATTAAATAATAGTTAATAATGAAAATTACTCACTTGAAAATACATGGTGATTCTGCACATTGTATTACCGAAGAACCACGTCTCGGTGACGTCCCACAGTACAGTCGGCGGCAAACATATAAGTATAACCATAAAATCGGCAACAGCCAAATTGACAATGAAATAATTCGTGACCGTTCTCATCGAGTGATTCCTATAAACGGCGACGCACACGAGAGCGTTGCCGATTAAACCGATCAAAAACACCAATGTGTGCGACGCAATCAACACCCATTCGTACGGCTGCGGATATATATATTCGTCCAACATCGCCACGTATTCCTCTTTTGTTAAATTGCAATATTCTTTTAGGCCGACGCATATCGAATATTCGTCGGACGAATTCGTGTTGACGTTTTCTTTTATACTATCGACGCCGGTCACATTATAATCGTTCGTCATGTTGAAATAGTGCGAAAATTGATGTGCGCTCGTTTCAACGTCGTCGTCGTTGTTCGTATATCGCATGTCGACAATGCAATCGTCGTACGTGTTGTCGTTTGAGCATTTATTTTGTGCGACGACGGGCGCGTTCAACGACACAATCGTCGCTATTACGATTGCGACGATTATTTTCGAGCGTTTCATGTTTAAAACGATTTTTTACTCAAAGACATTAAGCGACGAGACGACATCTGAAACAAACATAATTTTTTTAATATAAATAATATATATATATATATATTAAAATTTAATATATTTCTATAATTAAATATATATTAATATCGAATTTATGTGAAAATTTAAACGCGCAATAAACAATATACGAGACGTGCGAATTATCAATATTTTTTCATTGTGAAAAATTTCAAGGTTTTCGATTCATTTTAACCCTTTTATATAATATAGAATTCGTAGGAAATATGTCGAAATATATATATATGTCATTTTAAACATTTAACTATTTCATTAGTAATTAGCAAAAATGAAATACTAGCTGACCGATCACGCAAACAATATGTCAAATGCAATAATGTCACGCAATTTTATTATTTGATATATATATATATATATATAGATTTAAATCAATACATGTATCATATAAAATCATTTCATTTTTTTAATTTAAACATATATCATTTTGCATTTGAAAATAATAATAATAATGATAATTATAATATAATAATTAATAGTACCGATGATGACAATTTTAATATAAATTCGTACAAAATTGTTAAGAAAAAAATAAAATAAATATTCAAAAGATGTTCGGAAACGGGTTAAATTTAATCGAGTAATTTAACCATTCCGGTAACTAATTTAATTGTCGACGGTGAAATTTGCGTTTTGCACCGTCGAAACCAGATGAGAAAAAAAAATGTAAACTCGATAAAAGCTCTAAAAACGAAGTGAAGAATGTGTTTAGGTTTCTGAATTAAAATCAAAGTTTTTCACATAAAATTATAATATTGAACGAGTTCATAATTTTATTAAAAAAAATATTTAAATCAAATAATATTATAATTATCGCTTATATTTTTATTATCATTATGAATTATGTTTCTGAACAAAAGTAACGATTTGTCGTATAATATATTTTTCAGTTATTGTTTTATTTTTTAATAGTGAATATAGAAGAAGTGGCCTTGATAATTTGAAATTTTATTGAAAAGATATGCAAAAAAAGGTATTAAAATTATTTTACAAAAATTATATTTTTTTTGAAAATATATAAATAAAAGTATAAAATATGTTTATTGAATTTAAACATTAAAAAATAAACACATTAATTTTACTTCTTTTGATAATTCTTTAAAATTAAAAATGAAAATGATACTCCCGGTATTTTTATCGAGAGCCACAAATAATTCTTCAGAGAGCCGCATGTGACTCGCGAACCGCTGTTTGGCCACCTCTGGAATATAACAACACTTTAAAATAAAAATAATTTGATAATATATTTGAACAACACAACAGCGCCATCTATTATGAATATTTAACAATATATAAATAAATTATAAAATAGTTCTTTTCAGCATAATATATATATATATATATATATATATATATATATATATATATATACGTTTTCCAATGTCTGACTTATACTATTAATTATACAAAATACTACACATATTTGTAGTATAATATAACATTGTTCGAATTGCAAATATGAAATAAATCACTTGTATAAGAAGCGAACGATAAAACCGTTACTCGGAGCGAAACTCCGTGACGTCGCGGAGCAGAAAACCGTCGGCGACATCTGTTTTGCGTTATCGTCATTAAGTTCCGAACACATTCCACTTACAACTCCATTTCGGTTAAACGGACCGTATTTTGACAATAAATTAGTGTTCGTGTCCTGCGAAACGCACGCGCCATTATAATTATTACATCGAATCGTTACAAGTAATGAAATTAATTAATTATTTTTTTCTTTTTTTTTTTAAAGAAATATTTTCATATATTTTTTTTTATTACAGATGATTTATTATAAAAAAAATAATTAAAAATATGAATCTATTCAATACTTTTCTATGAATAAAAATGTACTACGCGTCGTCATTTTAGTCTTGTTATTAAAATTTTATATTAAAATTATTTTTTTACAATTTTAAATTAGTCAGACGACAATTTTTTTATTTTAATTAAAAGCTGTCTTTTATTCTTATATATATATATATATATATATATATATATATATATATATATATATATATATATTTACAAATTTGATTTTCCTTTATTCAGAATTATCCTTATTAAATAATTTATAGTCGGTTCAAATATTTGATCCATACAATAATGATAATAAAAAAAATATCATATTCAAAAATGTAATGTAAAAGTGTACAAATGCGTTACCACTTTTTAAACAAGTTCTTCACAAGTATTTTGAAGATTAGCCATTTAATTTCTTTGAAGATCGTTTGTGAAATCATTTTTGAAAATAATTTTTACGTTGGTTATTGAAATTATTCGATAACAAACTATTAATAGAAAATATATTTATGTTTGAATTGATCACGATATGAGAACAAAATTAACTTTATGTTATATATAAGAACTTAATAATGTTTTTTATGTGATTAAAAAAAATTCACAACATAATAAATTAAATTTCGTCCAATAATAATTTAATATATAATATAATATATACATCGGTATATCAGAAAAACAAATTGCACGATTGCCTCTGAAAATAATAATAAAAAAAAAAGCGTACGCAATCTGCGTGTCGTCGGAAAATTTGTCACGCGGCGTGACATCTGGTGAAAAGTCGCATTTTCCGCAACGTCGGTTTTTCCGTAGAAAATCGTGCACTGTTTCGTTCTTCTTTCGACGATTTTCCGCGAAATTAACAATCAGTATGAGAAACACGCGAACAATGTGTCTAAAACACAGGATAAAAAAATATTTCGCAAACATAGAAGGAAGTTCAAGAATCGTTTCATGGTCCTGTCGAAATTTCCCGTTCGTTATTTTCCAACCGGATATGTTCGCGAATATTCCCATAAAAATCCCGTTCATATTTTCGACGTAATCCGTTCGTTTTTTTTTTCGTTCATTGTTTTTGACGTTCAGATTATATTTCTTTATAAATAGAAGAATGTCGTATCGATTATTATAATACTGTGATCAAAAAGTAAGGTGAATTTGTTTATAAAATGTAAATTCTTTATTTATTCTTCAAAATTAATTTCATCTACTTCATAAATATGCTCTTTTGCCAATGCTTTTTCCAGTCCTTGAAATACTCTTTTTCCAGTATAGTCTTCGAGACCTTCTTCGATTCGGTTTTTATCTCATCTATCGTGTCAAAACGGCGTTCCCGCATTGGGCTTTTGAGTTGACTGAATAGCCAGAAGTCGTGTGGTGCCAAATCAGGCGAATGCGGTGGTCGAGTTCTTGACAAAAAAGTCGCGAAGAAGCAATGCAGTATGACATGGTGAATTATTGTGATGAATGAATCAAGAGTTATAAAAACACGTGTAACTCGGAGATAATTAAACCTTTTGATAGACAGACGCTTGGTAAATGTTATAGACAGTCCTACCAACCTAGGATAAAAATTACAATTTATCTGCCTTCCTAATTAATGCTTGGTAGTTTTAAATGACAATTTCACTAATGAAATTAAAATTATAATATATTGATATAATACTAAAAATAATTAATTATTTCAAAATGTATTAATCATTATTTATTGAATTAATAATATATTTTGCTGAAGTTGAACATTAAAAACCCATTTTTCAGTCAAAATACGAAGTCTTTCAGCATATTGTGACGTTAGATAAAAACCGCAAACTTTCGCTTAAATTTCGAACAAAAACGATCTTCATTCACGAAAATACATTTATTTTCATAAAATATTCTAAAAAAAATTGATTAATAATCGATATTAATATCGCAAAAAGAATTAAGGATTATTATTTCATAATAAATTAATCAAAATATCGACATATTATATTTAAATTTAATAATTTTATGATTCAATATATATGACATTGGATTAAATTAATTTACCAAATTCAAACCATTATAAACTTGAGCATTTGGACCCGCATTATCTTTGATATATAAAGATATGTCAAAATTTCGAAAGTAATAATACGTCTGAGGGTCTAACGTATATCTAACGACTCGGGCATTATAAAAAAAAATAAACTATACAAAATCATAAAAAAGACGTTAAGATTAAAATTATTAAACGTCAAAAAAATGATATGAAATTATCTTTTTTATTGCATTGCGCTTTTATTTAATATTTAAATTTAAAACATTATAATATAACTTTTAACTCGAGACGTTTTGTCGATTATAATTTAGTTTTCAACAAATTTACACGCCTTTTATACGGAAATAAATTGTCGAAAAGTTTTCATATCGTAATCAAAATTCGAAATATTAAATCGTGACCACACTTGATGATTTTTCGACTTTTATATTTTGAAAATGATAATTTTAAGCGGTTAGTGACAACGAATAAGTGTTCGGAATTTAGATTTTACTTACGGCTTCGTGAATATATTATATTTTATTATGAAAATGTTTAAATCTTTGTTCTGAAAGCATTATAAATATATATATATATATATATATATATATATATATATATATATATATATATATATATAAAATAAGTTGAGTACATTTAAAATGTTACGAAATAATCCCTTAAAACATTGAATTTTTTTATAAAGGAATAAAATCGTATTATATATATATATATATATATATATATATATATATATATAAATATATATAATAGTATATTTTTAACAAAAAAATTTTAACTTTCTAAAATTTATTTTATATATAATTGATGCAAAAAATATTAAAAATTGATTACTAAATAATTATGCATTTTCTAGTACTGAAATTTAATTTTAATTAAATATTGAATAAAAAAAATGATTTTTTTAAAACGTTTCAAAATAGAAAAAAAAATAAAATAAACTGTAAATACAAAAATAAAAATTACAAAAACTTAATCGCATTTTATATATATAGCGCACACGAACACAAAACGGTAAATTTTAATTGAAATTTATTTATTTTCGTATACGTTTATCTTTTTAAAAATGTTGTTAAATATTTCGAGCGACTATCGCAAAAATAAATCACGACTTGGCATGGTTAACAATAGAAAATAGACGACGATTAGGGGAAAAGTCGAATATTTTCACGTTTCTAGCAGCAGCCGTTTAATGGAACCGGCTACAGGTTCGAAAACGATCAGATTAAACGAACCGAAGAAATATATATATATATATATATATATATATATATATATATATAAGTTCTCGATTCCAATCCATTTGTAAATGCATTGTTCGCTTTTCTATCTTTTGCATTTTAACGGAATGTGATGCATTGTGCCAAATATTTAAAGCGGAAAATGTAAATTTTAATGCACCTTGTAACTATTTTGAAGTGCTTTACAGTTTTAAGAACGCATAAATATCGTTAAGTTTGTAATATTTCATTTTAAATAACACTTTTTAGTGAGACGAATATAAAATAATTTTCTAATATCAATAAAATTAAAATAATATATATATTCAAAAATATTATAAAAGAAATGTTGAATAGACGTGCGACTTAAAGAAAAACGCATTTTCATTGTTTTCTCTTGAGAATTTTCATTTTTATAATGAAGAAAATATATCTTTATTGTGCATATTCTGTTGACGCTCAATGAACAAATTTTCATAGAGCAAAATTCATAAAATTTATTATGCAGCTGCATTTATAATTAAATTTTCTTATCAAACAAATGCACAGAAGACGTTTTCAGAAAACTTCGAAAGAAGTTTGAGAAACATCGAATCTATATAATTAAAACATAAACGATGTTTTCAAAGAACATACTCGTATATATTAATTCAAATAACTAAAATTATCAAAAAAAAAAAAATATATATATATATATATTATTTATTTTAAAAGTAATAAATAACATATTCTTATATATTTTACGCGATAAAAAAGAATGAAAATTTGATGCATCTTTTGATATATTCACATTAGAAATAATGTTAAGCTCGCGCATTTTTCTTTTTGTTCGGCGGGTTATTTTTTTTTTTTTGCTCTTTTCTTTCGCACCCCTTTTTCGTTTTTATTATTATTTTTTTTTAAACCTCTCGTTTTTCGAGACGGCAACTCCTTTGTCGTTTCGCTATTTCTCGACACTATAAAATAAAGGGCCAAAGGAAAGAAAAGCCTTCTGCGGCAAATGTCTCGTCAAAGGGATCAAAGGGAAATTTTCCGGATTAAACATCACGGTGAATATTTATATATATATATATATATCCAAAATTTAATAATCTATATTTTTATTCATAATTATAGTTGTAAATATTTAAAACGCATTTTCAATATGAATTTCCATTTATTATATACTAAATATAGAATGAATATATCAACAAAAATATTATATATATATATATATATATATATATATATATATATTATATAAATTTTCTAACATAATATATATAATATAATCCCGTAATAAATTTGATGAACTATTATTACATTTTGATTAATTTTAAAGCCTTACCTACACGAAAAAGTGTGTAAAAATAAAAAAATACATCAATGTTTATTTAAATACAATGCTTTTTATTATACGAATAATAATAATAATAATAATAAAATATATTTATATTCACAACGTACAATTTGTTTCAAAAGTTTTATACCACTTTTATATTTCATCGCTTTATTATATACAAGAATTCGTATTTCTCACATAAATTATTTATAAATATTACGTTTTGATTTAACATAATAACAAAGTTTCAAACTTGTACTATTGAAATTTAATTAAATTCCTATCGTTAACTTGTAATAATATAATATCAAAATATACATTTATATTAACTAGCGTAAAATTTCATATTTTTTTATCACAATAATTAACGATATAATTTCGCTTGTAGCGCTATATTTTTTTTTATACGCACTTGTACCGTATGGCATCTGACAAGTTTTAAAATGTATATTTTACACAATTCGGTCACATAATGACCTAAAATATGACGTTAAACGAAATAATTCAAAAGGCTATAGTGTAAAACGCACCATGAATAATTCAACGTTTCAAACAAACGGACGAAAAAATTTTCACGTACATACTTTGTATTCTATATATTTTTTTTCTTTCTCTTTAATTCAAATCTTCTTTTTTTTATATTCTTTTATGCGTCACGCAAAGGGTTAAAAAAAACCGTATTCGTATATTTTTAAAAACAGACGACATCCGCATATTCCGAGTTTCGTAATCGCTAAACTTTTCAACTTAATATATGAAACGTTCTACTTATTATATTCGTATATAGTTTTAAAATTTTTTCAATGTTGAAAATTCAACAAAGTAACTCGATTGTGCTTTCGAGGGAAAAGAAAACGCGAAGCGAGAAGCTTTTCAGAATTTTCACCAGCATTCGGTGTGCAATATTGTTTCATTGCCCCGTTTTATTGACTCGTAAATACGGTTGATTGATGACCTGAAAAACTTCGTTTCAGCAACGCTTTTTCACAACACTAGAAACGATGATTTGTTTAAAAGTTCCGAGTTTCAGATTTTTTTATTGAAAGGTTATTTGAAATTCGATTAGCGATCAATAAAAAAAAATATATCGTCAATTATCATCGAAACGCTCATATAAATTTCTCGTTTAAACGAATTTATATAATTTAAAAAAAATGATTTATTTAAAAATTATATATAAATTAATTAAATAATATATGCTTATTTTTATTTCAATGACATTATATATATTTTTTATTATATCAAATAAAAATATAATATATTGATTGTTATTGTCGAATTTCATATGCTAAATTAATATTCAACATGACTTGATATAATATAAATATAATATTATATTTCATATCAAAAATAAACATTATTATATGTATTAAGTATATTTTTTTATTATACCTAAACACATTCAACATTCGTATAATAGAAAAAAAATCGACTCTCTATTCGGTTCAATTTCGATAAATGGAAAAAAATCCCGTCGAAAATGCGAATAAATATTTTTGCAAATTTTTATTTGCATATATATATATATATATATATATATATATATATATATAAAACGAGTGGAAGAAGGTCGAAGTATCGTTTTTTATTTATTTTATTTTCGAGAATTTTATTAACACAGCATTCTGCGTCGCGAAAAGCGGAGGAGGAGATCGGAAAAATCGTCCCATAAAATCGAAGAGACTATTGAAAATGCCCTTTTTTTACCGCCGCAAATAGGGGAAAATCGAATGGTTCGTTTTTCAATCGCGTATATATATTATATTTTAACCTGTAGAGTGTTATTCAAACGTGAACCGTATCGTTTCCGAGAAGTTACTGTCCCGTCGATCGGTATTTCTCAAATATTGACGTTGCGAATTCGTACAAATTTTCGCGCATTCGTACGAAACGATTACGCTCGGAAAATCTGCTGAAAAAAAAATGAAAATATTCTACATATTACTGTGATCAAAAAGTGGGGTGAAATTGTCGTTTAAAATTCCCGCGCATTAAATTAAAGGCAGGTAAATTGTCATTTTTGTTTTCCTATATTGGTAAGACTGTTTATAACATTTGCCAAGCATCTATTTGTCAAAAGATTTAATTATCGAAATTTAAAAACTCGACTCATGTTGTTTCGCAACCACCGTATTCGCCTGATTTGGCTTCGTGCGACTTCTGAATTACATTTTATAAACAAATTCGTCTTAATTTTTTATCACAGTGTTATACAAAAAAAAAATGATCAAAAAAAATAATAAAAAATCATTATTATTATATAATTGTAATATTATCAATGTTGCTCGCATAAGCTTTTCGGCGTCCCGACGGTATTAAGTTGAAAGCTCTATTCGAAAGTTTTATTCGTTCATGACTTATATAAATGTTATTACAGCATAGAGATAAACACGAAAGCTTCGAATGGATAACTTCGAAATTGTAAAATCTTGACCAAACTTCTATACGAGATTAAAAAATTTTCCAATAAGAAAATTCTCATATTTCGCATTCAAATTCTATTCCTAAAATTAAACTGAATTTCATTCTAAAAAAAAACATGTAATTAAATATACTTTTTATATATTTCACACACATTTTCAAATCAATAATAATAACATATTAAATTATATTTTTTAATGTTTGAATCAGTTTCAAACCATTAATATGCATTTTCTTTCGTGTATTCCTTCGGGAAAATTCCGACAATACTCATTTATTGATCTAAATGACCAACGAAAATGTTTGGCATATAATTCTTATCGTTAATAAAAATGAATTTGAAGTCATAATTTCTAATTTATTTTCTTTTTAAATGATAATATAAAAAGGCATCTTCATAATGATATATTTTACAAATCTCCTATGTTTTTTTATTATATAAAATAATTTTTCCTGTTAAAATTTTCCATTCATAATAAATCAAATATTAAAATAATTCGTAAATAATTTTATATGACGAATTTCTGTATAATACATGATTTCATTACGAAAATATTCAATATATATATATATATATATATATATATATATATATATATATATATATTTATAAATCACATTTTTTACACTTTTTATTGTGCTAATTAATACTTCACACGTACGGCATAAAATTTTCCCGGAAAATCGTTATGTATATATATATATATATTTTTTGGCCTTTTATATGCATAAAAATGAACGAAAACATGCAAAATTCGACCATTAATTGTCATCGAGTGCCAATTTTAAAAGATTTAAATTCCCATTAATCGGAACAAATAGTCGCACTTTAACATATAAATTATCGATATTTTACAATAAAAAAATCACAAAATATATATTTTTTTTTATTTCATACATCATGCTTTTTATATTACATCACATTATTTATGTTATAATTTAATACTAAATCCTTAAATAAAAATTTCTTATAATAGATATATTATTTAATTTAATCCGATCTAGGAATTAGTTTGAAATATATATTATATATTTTTTTTTATATATCTGAAGGCTTTTCCGTTGAAACCCTTCTTTCTTATCGACTCGAATATTATTCATAATGTGAAAATATAAAAGAAAAGCGTGAAAAAATATTCACACACATCAATAACATGTCATCAAGTATTATATATCAAAATGAGAAGAAATACTTCTATTCACTTTAATATAATATATCATTGTCATCAATATATAAACTGACATATTTATCTGCCATTCTATATATAAAATTCGCATATATATATATATATATATATATATATATATATATATATATATATATATATATTATAATTATACATATAGATGTAATATGAAGTATCATAATCTTATTATATACAAATTTATACTGGAGAAGTGCGATAAAATCACACTTAAATGCCTCTAGTTGGAAATTTATAATATCCATTTATTTTTTTATTAAATAGAGCCATCAGATAGAACAAACATACAACTAATATATTAATTTTTATACTGTGATCAAAAAGTAAGGTGAATTTGTTTATAAAATATAAATTCTTTATTTATTCTTTCAAGTCAATTTCATGCCCTAATCCGCGTCTGATAAAAGCTTTTTCCGTTTCGCGAAACAGTCGGAATAAACTTTTTCCGATATAGCCTTCGAGATCTTCTTCGATTCGGTTTTTATCTTCTCAATCGTGTCAAAATGGCGTCCCCGCATTGGCTTTTTAAGTTTGCCAAATATCCAGAAGTCGCACGGAGCCAAATCAAGCGAATGCGGTGGTTGCGGAATGATATGAGTCGAGTCGCTAATAACCAATGTAGTATGACATGGTGCATTATCGCGATGAAAGAACCAAGAGTTTGTAAAAACACCTGTAACTCGAAGATAATTAAACTTTTTTAACAAACAGACTCTTGGCAAATGTTATAGACAGTCCTTCTAACCTAGAAAAAAAAAATACAATTTACCTGCCTTCCTAATGCACGGGAATTTTCGATGACAATTTCGCCTTATTTTTTTAACCACGGTATTATTATATTATTTCATATAAAAAAAAATATCAAAATTTTATATATATTGTATTATTATATATTCATTATTAAATAGCTAATACGATAATGATAAAATTAAAAAAGAATTGAAAGGTCCAAATGCGATCGCGCTTCCCCTCTTCATGCTCGCACCTTTTACTCAATAAGAATATACTAGCACAATGAAACGAGTTTTGCGCATCAAAAGCGTTTGTATGTCGCTCCATTTATTGAATTACGGCCATGATTGATGATAATGATAACAATGACAACGATGATTATGATGACAAAGATTACTGTATCTTTAAATTGATACTAATATACGCACACATGAGATGCATTGAAATGAATTTATGCAACGATACGTTTTATAACGCTTTAAATAAATATTAATATTATTTTATATTGGCTGATCGATTGAATTAAATAAAAATATATAAAATTTTTGATGCAATATATTCGGGTCAATTATTTTAACGAATATCAGTGTAAAATTTTAAAATTTTACCTAGAATTTTTTGGAATTCTGCTTGTATTATTGTGCATATAATCCAATTATAAAACTGAAAATATTCCGATGATTGCATATTTTTATATTATAAAATAATTTTATATTACTTATATATAATACAAAATGTTTAAAATTTATACACGAGATGATTTAATGTAATAAATCCAAAATTATATTTATTGTAATGTTTTAAAAAAACCGTTTTATATCTATTTTGAATATTTTTCATATTAAATTGTTTGCATAAATTTTCATTTAATGAAATATGAACCCTTTTTCAGTTAAATTTGTTTATGAATAAAAATCTACAACACAAATATTGCGTTTATATAAAAAGAATTTTATTTTTTGTTAATTTTTTTTGTCCGTCTTCTTTCAAGGTCCATAAATAATTGTGAATAATAAACATGCGTTTATAAACAATTCAATATTAATTAAATATTAAAAAGAACGAAGAATTAAAAACGTTCTCTTTGAAAAATAAAGTAATAAGGTATATTTATTTAAGCGAATATTTTTTTTTTTTGAAAACATCACAAATATATTCTCAAGGTTTATGTACTATATATTAAATTATAAAAAAAAGATTGAGAAACACTGTTGCATAAATTAGTCTTATATATAATATATCTCGATATAATACGTGGAATAAATAGTGGTTTGTCATATTATCTAATGCATTAGTTAAATTGTCAATATTAAATGATCTAATTTGCATATATAATGGAATTTTGGTAAAATCAAAATAACTATTTTCAAACGAAAATTTACTAATAATAGCGAAAATAGATTCTCGAATATTCATCATAGTAATCTGTTTATAGAGTAAACTTTATGATAAAATATGACAAAAATAATAAATTTATATTTATATTATCGTATAATCTAGAATAAATTTGAATCAATAATTAACGCTATTATATTATACTGTATTATTTGAAATAATACTAATAATTCAAAATATAATATCACATATATTTTTAATTTTATTATCTTTTATACATATAAATTATATTATCACGAGCAATGCTCATTTTATTCATAAATATCAAACCTTGAAACTATTTTATAGTTGATATAAAAGTTAAATAATAATAATAATAATAAAATGGTAGAAAATTTATTTACACGATATGTATAAAAAAAACTGCTTTAATTTGCGTGCTTTTGATAAATTCGAAATATTCGATATCGCTGATAAAAAGAAAATGAACAACGTTCCACATTTAAGGACATGGGCGGAAAATAGTATTAATTATGGCCAATCCGTAACGATACCAAAGATAGATTAGATAGACAAATATATTATACATAAATATATGTATACTTTTCAATATAAATATAGAAAATTTCTATTTTATATTTTATTTTATTTTATTTTTATTTTTATTTTTTTTGGAAAAATAGAACTAACTTTGATTAAAAAAAAATAGAGAATTATAACCAAACATTTAATATTTCTAAATGAACTTTTAATATATAATATTGATCTGTAATTTATTATTTACATACACATTGCGTGTAAAACATTTTTAACATTATCGCAAATTTTATATCTAAATACGAACGTTTAAATCGTATAGAAAAAATAATTTACAAGGTTATGGTTAAAAAATATGGCGCGTTCGGCGGTCTTAACGCATCATTTACCGACCAAAACATTAAAATTTATAGCGTTCTATAAAATTGTTTTATATATTTTTTTAATATTATTATTATTGAACACAATGCATTTTAAATAAATTTATAAGAATTAGAATATCTTATCGTATTTCAAATATTACATGTAATAATTCTGGAACATCTGGATATTGTTATGATTCATATGGAAAATGTGCTTTCATAAAAATAACTCTAACTTTGAAAATGAATGTATATATATATATATATATATATATATATATATATAATGCAATAAAAAAGCGCGCGCATACGATGATGCAAAATGCGATAAACGTAAAAGTCGTATTCTTATCGATGGTTATGGTCGTATATTTAACGCTTACGTTTTATTGTTGTTATACACAATAGTATTTTTTTATATCTAGTCACGGCATCTAGAGTTTTCTTATTGCGTTTTTCATGAATTTTCACAAACTATTTTTTTCTAAAAAAAAACGACTATACATATAAAAAAATGTTTTCATGTCGAGGTCACGATTTACATTTTTTTGCAATTGTATTAACGTTAGCCGGGGAAAAAAATATATTTATTATATGGATGTTTTGATTAAAAAAAAAGTTTATATTATTCAATTCCCTTTTATTTGATATGTAATATTTATTCTATACACTTCAAAGAAATCCCAGTTGAATATAACGCAGTAATGTCAATATTTTTTCTATTCCCTAAAACGATGCCCTTTCGTGGAATTTAAAACCCTATTTTTACATTACTGCATATACATTCTGAAACTTATATATATGTATAATAAATTAAAATTATAAATGGTTGTTATTTTTGTATATTTTTTATGAAAATTTAATGATTCTTTTAACAAATATTATGTATATTATAATTAAGAAAAATTCTTCACAAAATAATATAGTTGAAAAATAATAATAATAATTATATCTTTTTTACATTGCTAGTAATAAAAGAAATTTTCATAATACAACATAATATTTGAAATGTTATCGCGAATATTAAATGTTTATGCGTTCTCGTTAACACGTAAGACGCGGGCGCACAGAAACAAAGCTCAATGTATCGCAAGTCCAAAAAAAAAAATATGGATTAAAAACACGGGACACTCAGAGTCAAAAGTTTGCGTATTGTTTTCGTTTATACGATGTTGTTCAATTTGAGCGAAATAAGGGTCGCAGAGAGGGGGGGGGTTGCAGGAAAAGCGGAAAATTTAATTTTCCATCTTGACGTGCGTAAGCGCGTTTCGCATTTATCAAGCATAAATTTTACGATTTAATTATGCAAAAGCTTTGACGTCAATGGAATGAAAAATATATCCGAAATCGTCTTCAAGGATATTTTTCGATATATTTTTTTTTTGTTCCTCTGTCCTTCGCCTTTCTTACTAATATTTCATATTTTAATTATCGCCCTTAATTATCCGATGTTTATTTACGAGAAAAAAAAATCGCGTTATTTTTGCACATAATTAATCAACAATTTATCTTTGTCATTTTCTATGTTTTATATATAAATATGTGTGTAAACTGAATTAGATATTAAAATAATGTATTATATTTATTAATTTCATATTAAATTAATATTGATTTTTTTTACGAATTCTAATAAAAATAAAATAGTACTAAAAAAAATAATTATAATGGATAACGTCAAACCTAGTTACGCCACTGAATTATATATGAACATTAAATATCCATTGTTCGTTGCAATGATACTAATTTATCGTCGGAGAATTCAAATTACACGATTTTAAAGTGAAAATTTTACACTGCGGAACCTTCGTCAATGCCTTTTGACATTTTTATTAATAATACGCAAATATTTATTAATAATTTTTATATATTTTTTTTTATTATTATACGACAATATTTTCCGATACGTCGAACGACTACGTCCCTCATTTTCTTTTCAATTTCCGCATTCCGAAAACGAAAATTGTCAAAATTAAAACGAATAAATATATATGACGAACATTTCGTAAAAAAAAACACACACACACAATTATAAATCATACGAAAATGTTGAAAATTTATCGTCAGATTTTGTATGACAATTTTCGTATATATTCAGCGGTTTCTAGCGGAGACACATATTTCGCAGAACACCTGTATAATAAACAAAGGAAGTGCTTTCGTATGGGTCTTGTTCACTTTGTTCGAAATAATTTATTTTACATGAAAGCTCTGTGTTACTTAAACCGGAACCAAATAGTACACACACACAAACACACACAATATGTATGAGAATTTTGTGCAGTGAATTCAAAATTTATCATATCGATCAATATAATTAATATTTTTCAAGTGTAATCAATATTTAAATTTACGCTTTATTAATATTCATGATCGATGAGAAATGATAATAATTAATGAACGAAATTATATATATAATATAATTGATAATTAAAATTACGCGAGCATTCGTAATATAATATAAAAACATTTTCACGCGCAATAAACGTTTTAATATCAATGAAAAAAAAATATTAAATTACATTTCACAATGAAAACTTAATGGCGAATTAATGTTCCGTTGAAATATATATATATATATATATATATATATATTAAGAGAGAGAAAAAGATGCGAATTTTCACCTGATTGAGAGTTAATCGAATTATTTCATACGATTTTGTGAGGCGAATCGAAAATTTTTAGAAATTAAAATCTAAAAATCTAATTTGAAACTTTAATTATCTGCAATATTATATTATAGTTTTGCATATTAATTGACGTTAATTAACGAGTTCGTAAATTAATTTTAAAACTTCGAATCTTATATTACCAAATTATATTATATTTCTATAGAAATTTATACGTTAATATAAAATTTCATTTAACAAAAAATAAATTGATAAAGAAAAAAAAACATTGATTAGAATAAAATTCTTTTACCATTTTTTTATTACAAAAAAAAATTTTTTTATACATTTAAATTGAAAATATATGCAAATATTTATTATTCAATTCAATCACACGTATGAAATAAATTTATATTCTATTTATGTACACGTTTTTTTTTTTCAGAAAAATAACGCACAAAAAAAACTGTATAAGCATTCAAATATCATCGACAAACCCTATAAACTCTTTTTTTCACCAAATTGAAAATATTCCGATTCGAACGAAACGTAATCGAAAATGGAAACGCACACCACATGTTGCCAATCGCTGACTTTTATAAATGCCAAACAATATATTTATATATATATATATATATATATATAAAAATAAACAATGACAAAAAATAAAAACATCTGCCTTTATCCAATTTACATCGTGCAGAATAAAATGGCTTTTATTAAACATTTACACTTTTTTTTTTAATGAAAAGAAAAATATCTTAGTATCGTCTTTTTATATTCGTATTTTTTTGACGCACGAAAGAAAGAAAGAAAATATATATTTATATATAAAGTAAAATCAATCGTCGTTCGAATATTTTGCGGATTCAAAATAAACTATTTTTTCGCGCCTTCTTTCTTCAAAATAATTTTTTGCCGCCGTAAATCTGAAAAGTTTGTACACATGTCTGTCTGTGTAAAATAATTTGCAAAAAAATATATAAATAAGTAAATTTTGGTAACAAGACAGAATTTTATATATATTCTCATCTCATAATACCAATTGATTTTTATAGACTAATTTTTTTTAATTGTATTCTTATCCAAAAAATTTAATGTAAACTCTTAAAACAATTACTATAATTTTTATAAAATTTTCAATTTAAATTAATTTTTATGATAAAAAAGTTGTGATAAAGTCAACGATAAAATAAAATTTTAGAAGAATATTAAAATAATTTAAAGAAAAAAAAATCTGCATCAACAAAAAAATATTCTAAATACACATATATAATATAATGACAAGCTTAAATTAAGCCACGTTAAAAATTCACAAAATTGACAGTAGAAAAAAAAAAAAATATATATATATATATATATATATATATATATATATATATATATAATTCCTTTGATTAAAAAATTCTATTTAAAAATTTGTTATAATAAAAATGTATTTCGAGGAAAACGTTGCGACCTTTGTGAAAAATTTTCAGAATCGATTCACGTCCGTTCGCTTATTAAAAGCTGAAACCGCTGAAAGAGAAGCGTTCAGATTAAATAATGCCTTTCATAAATCGACAACGAGGTGCGCTTTTAACCGCGTCATATATATATATATATGATATTTTTAATAATTTTATTTATAAAATAAACCTTTTTCTAAAAAGAAAAATACGATTTCATACCATATTTTTGCAATATAATTAAAAATCGGCGGTTAATGCGCAACAGGAATATAAATTAAATTTCACACCATTGCTAACAAATTCAAGAGTTTTTTCAGCATTTTCACGTTGATTTGTCTAAAAAAAAGATATTCAATTCAATAATAAAGATTATTAAAATTACATTTATTGACCAAACTTTGAGAATTTTAATAAAAAAAATATTAATCAAAATTTAATTAAAAATATTAATATCCAAAATGTTTACAACACTGAAAATAAGTACAAATCAAACAATTTCAAAATAGAGAAATTTCAAAGTGTTACAATTCAAATATAATTCATATGAAATTATAAATCAAAGAATACATTTCAACAAGAAGAAATGCGTAATGAAAACGATTTTTATTTTTAGCAATACAATCACAAATTTTCAGACAAAACAGATTTTCAATGAAAATTAGCGTAAATTATACGCGATTTTAAAACCGTTTTGGATTCACAATTCTTTCAACAAAATTATGACGTTTTTATATATTTAAAAATCGCAAATAAAACGAAAATGTATAATAATACTAGTAAAATTAAAAAATAAATAAATCAACTTATATGCAGTCGATAATGATACATGATCGATCTATATTCATTGGAGGTTGAAAATTATTTTTTTTTATAAAATGTACATTTTATAAAAAAAAAACCCAAGCATTAAATGGTTAAAGGTTAAAATTTTAAACGCTTCTTTATATAATATTTCGTTATTATAAACTTCCAAATATAATATTAGTATATCGCAAGGTGTTCACATAATAAAACGCACACTTTCGATTCATCGCCCATACAAAATGAACGATCGAATACATAATTCAACATTATGAAAACCATCGCTCGTCGATCGTTTCGAATCAATATGGAAAACACAATCGGAAAAACGAAATTTTAATTCCATTGTCCGAAAGATGTGAACCAAGAGAACAACAATAATGCTACGGGGGGAATCTGTTGTTTCGGAAAAGCGACGAGTCTATTTCGAATACGATTTTCCAATCGTCAAACAATAATAACCGGGACCAAAATGAAAAAAAAAACCGTACCATAATAATAATAGCATTATTATATTATATTATATTATTAGAGAGCACGCGAAAACATCGATATTAATACGCTTAATGGAATATCTACATCATCGGCAGTAATTCAATAATGAACGAGGCAATCTTATTATAGTCGAATGTCGGTATAATCCGACAAAAGACCCTGGAGATGAATTTTCATACATATTTTTCCTCCCATTTTCTCCTATTATACGCCGGGAAAACTCTTATAGATTCGCCTATATATATTCTTCTTGTAAAACTCGGAATCCTCCTTCAACTAATGCCTAATATAACTAAGGTGTCATTTTATATGTTTATAATGGAATATGTTACATTATAGAAAAATAATCCTTAGAGCTTATTTTTTTTTCATATCAATATTTTTATATAAAAAATAATAATTTTATAGTAAAGTGTGTTATGATATTTCTATTATTGATTAATCGAAGTTGTCTCTTTGTGACTTAATATGTGACTCAGAATCGCTTGAAGTACATATAAAGCATTTCAGTAAACTTTTAGATGTTTTTGTTCATAAAGAGAAAACAAATTGATAATAATTTCATAAAATACTATGAAAAGAAAGTTTGTTTTTGTTTAAAATACGTAATATGATCAATAAAATTGATATAACATTATGATCAAAAAGTAAGGTGAATTTGTTTATAAAATATAAATTATATATTTATTCTTTTAAATCAATTTCATCCCCTTCAAAGTAATCCCCATGCGATAAAACGCACTTTTGTCAACGTTTTTTTCAGTCCTCAAAACAGTCGGAATAATCTTTTTCCGATATAGCTTTCGAGACCATCTTCGATTCGGTTTTTATCACCTCAATCGTATCAAAACGGCGTCTCCACATTGGTCTTTTGAGTTTGCTGATCTAGCCAAAAGTCGTACGGAGCCAAATCAGGCGAATGCGGTGGATTGCGGAACGATACGATTCGAGTTTTTGGCAAAAAAGTCTCGAAGAACCAAAACAGTATGACATGGCGCATTATCGTGATGAAGGAACCAAAATTTGTAAAAACAACGCTCAAAAATATTTAATAATCTATTAATTATCATTAATATTAGAAAAAACTTTATATATTTTTTCCACATATTTTTATAATGATGAAGATGTTTCTGTTCAATTTTTATATCGCATATAAATACTGAAAATATATGAGTCCAGAAATAAAAAAAATTAAACATACATAAATTCTATAAGCGCATGTTTTATATAAAATCTACATATAATATATTATTTACAAAATATTCGAATAATATAAATAAATATTATGTTTATTCTTGTTGAATTTTTTAATCCGAATCATAAACAATAATAACAAGTTTATGCATCCGAAGAGATTCGTTATAGATAAAGAAAATCGCTATGTTTTTTTTTTCATTTCCAGTGATTAAAAACATTTTTTGAACACTGTAAAATTTCTAAAATAATAATAAATTATTAACGCGACGCTGCTATCTTAAAAAATGTATAATAAATGTCGCCTTGTTAAAATTTTAAATTAAAGTCAAACAGCGAAAAGTGATTGCTTTCGAGTGCTTCTCAACATTTTTATCCGATGCTAAATTGCAATTTATTTTTTAATTTAAATCGTATTGTTTGATCGAACGAGGTCTATTTTTTTTATTATTATTTTGTGAGTGGCACATTGAATATAAAAAAAATCATTATATTATTAGTACTTATTTTATTTTTTTAATAGTTTATTTTTTTTTACTGTAATATTTAGATTTTTTTTTGAAAAAAAAATACATTTGGCTTAAATCCAATGAAACGTCGTAACAGACTTTATCCGAGTTAAAACACGGTTCGTAATTCGAAAATCATTAAAAAATATATACGTAATGCAAAGAAAATGGAAATAAATAGCGCGATCAATTTCGGAAAATCGCGATGAAAATTGCAAAATTTTTTTTTATTTTAATCCTATTTTTGAGATATAAAATAGGTTTTGAAATAAAACCTTATTACATTATATTTATATATATATATATATATATATATATATATATATATATATATCCATAAATGAACCGCCACTGCTTAAAGCACTTTAAACGTCAAAATTGCTGTAAAAAAGGTTGAAGTGGATTCAAAAAAAATCCTAATACACCGAAAAATGGTCTGAAAAGTGCTGAAATCGTTTCAGCAATTCGTTTGATATTGAAATGGTTTAATTTTATAATTTGAAAAAAAATATTCGTGTAATTAATGCGTGATTAATTAACAATTAATAATGAAAAAAAATATATAATAATTCTTTTAATTTTTATATTATTTTTAATATCTGCGTGTATTAAAAATGTTGACGTCTGTAATATAAATTTACAATATTAATGACCTTTTAACCTTAAAAAGCAATCTTGAATTCGACTTTATTAATTATTAATTTTAATTTATATAATATACGTTAATAAATAATGAAATTAATTTTGGTATTTTAATCAAAAATTCTGATTTTTTTTATATATAATTATGACTAATATATTTTCTCATTTTAAAAATTTATAAAAAAAATAATTTCAATGAAGGTTTTCAGTAAATGACGTTTTAAAGTTTTAATATTGATTTATTTATTTTTTAACAAAATCGAGTCGCCAACTCTATGTATTTATTTTATTAATATAATATAAAAAAAATATTATTTGTGAATTTTTATTTAAACGCTTTTCCATCGGAGCTTACGCAATAAATGCATTACCGTGAAATCTTATTATTATTAATTTATTAATCTAATATATGTATTCAATTGAAAATGATGAATTATGATAAATTACCGATGACACATATAAATAAAGCACGATAACAAAAAAAAATAAGCCGGGCTTAATTGAAAAATAATGACGTAAAAATCAATCGAATGTGAAAAGCGTGAAAAAGCGTTGCATAATTGTTGTAAATATATTTCGTTATCATAGTAAAAATAGAATATTGATATGAAAATGCATGCGATGATTGATAAATCAATTAAGATTGAAGCTGGTTGGTTTTTTTTTTATTTTCGTTTTTCAATACAGATTGGCATTTTCCACGTAGGAAATTTTATTATCGGAAAATTATCTCATAACGGGAAAATGATTTTCGAGTGCATCGCTTATTGAAATGTGATTTTTTTTTAGAAATATCTTCTCATTCGAATGTAAATTTTATATTTTTGATTGAATTTAATATAATACTATTTTTTTATAGTAATTATTAAAATACATTAAAAATAAAAAAAAATTCTTTAATGTATTTTAATAATTCACCATGTCATACTGCATTGGTTCTTCGCGACTTTTTTGCCAAAAACTCAACTTATATCGTTCCGCAACCACCGTATTCGCCTGATTTAACACCATGCGACTTTTGGCTATTGAGCCAACTCAAAAGCCCAATGCGGAAACGCCGTTTTGATACGATTGAGGAGATAAAAAACGAATCGACGAAGGTCTTAAAAGGCTATACCGGAAAAAGACTATTCCGTCTATTTTGAGAACTGGAAAAAACGTTGGCTTGAATGGAATGAAATTGATTTGGAAGAATAAATATAGAATTAACATTTTATAAATAAATTCACCTTACTTTTTGATCATATTGTTATATATTCTATAATGGAAAATATGTACTACAACACATTAAATTACAGATAATTCAAACCGCATACGGAAAATTTCACTAATTTTCCACAAAAACCGATGCGAGCTTTTCAATCATTCGATTCGATTTACATAACAATCAATACTTTTGATATTGGAAACGCACGATTTTTCCGCAGTCTATTCGTTTTGCACTTTATTTTTTTCACTCGTATAACGAGCAAATAAATACGCGCTCGTTATAAACGATATTTCCGCCGAATAAACAAACGTATAATTTATACGAAAATAAACTCGCCAAACGACGAACATAGAAGATTGAAAAAAAAAGTATTTTTTTTTATTTTATTCTTCTTCATATGAAAATATTTTATGAATGATTAATATGCGCAAATTTTTGAATAAATATCGTACTATAAATAATCCATGATAATTTAGTGTTTATTGAATTTTTAACACTTGTCTTTGTTAATTTTATTTATTTAAAATAGAAAAGTTTTATTTAAATACAACTATTTTGATCTTGAATATTATAAAAATAAAAATGAATGCGTTTGCATATTTTTATATATTTATTTTTTTAAAACCTACATTATTATATATATATATATATATATATATATATATATATATATATATATATATATATATATATATTCTTTTATATATATATATATATATATATATATATTATATTTATGAACCATACTATTTTTATACCACTTTTGGATAAATAATGTTTTCGTTAGATGTATGCAGATTTTCTATGACATGAATGATTTCTTTATACAAATTGTAATGATATTAAATATTTTTCTTTATATATAAATATTTTTTTTCTTAATATTTAATTAAATTAAATAGATATTAATTAGCGGTTCACACAGATAGTTCTGAAGCGTTAAAATATTTTCCACAAACGCCTTTTCGCAAGTTAAAATTAAACTCTCCATTAGCCAACCTTTTCATATTTACGAGCGGTAATGAAAATGTCGGACATAAACGCCTCCTCCGGCGATAGTGATAGTGATAGTGATAGTGATAGCGACAGTTAGCTGTGGTGCATTTGAAACAGGTTATCCCCTCACGAGGGCAATATATCCACATTATCCTTCCTAGGCAAAAGTCCTACGGATAAAACGCTATTAGCCAACGTAACAACCTTATCTCTCGTGCTTGTGTGTGGATTGTTCCTCTTTTTTTCTCTTTTTTTTTCTTTTCTTCTTTTTCTCTTCCGCCCTTATTTTTCCATCTATCTTCTGACCTCGTCTCTATACGTGCTATTTTCTAAGGGTACTCTTTATGTATATATATATATATATATATATATATATATATATATTCTTTTTTTTCTTTTCGTCCTTTACTGCCTTTAGCTCTCGTTTTGAGCATTTTTCTTTCGTCGGATCCTTAAATTCTCAAAGTGCCATAAGGCACATGTTTCGACACTCGTAAACGTATTACACATATACAATCATATATATATATATATATATATATATATATATATATATATATATATATATCATTCACGAGTCATTTGCGCGTTACGGTATATTATTTTTACCCCATGTAGTCAATACTTCAAGTGAAATATATGATTTTCTATTTATTACGTTGTATAAATAACAACGAATAACCCGCTGTTTATTCAATTTCATTTATCGAATATAAAAATTAATAATGAAATATATTAACAGCAATATATATATATATATATATATATATATATATATATATATATTAATTTTATATAATAAAATTTGCATAGTAATAATGCTCAATGAATAAATAGTGTTCTTTGCATCGCAATTTGACACAATTTCAAGAAACTGAAGTGAAAATAACTAATTCGTTTTATATCTGAGGAAAATCAATAATTTTCATTAAAACGCAAAATAAAATTTTACGTAAAATTATTATAAAACAATTTCATATATATATTATACTTTAAATCAACTTAAATTATTCATCAACAAAAAGTAATGGAAACTTTCAGTTATTAATAAAAAAATAAAACAATTCAAAGAATTATTATAAATAAATATATTCTTTAAATTTTTCAATAATTTTTTTTTCTCCTTGTCCTTATTTTTTTTTGAAACAAAAAGTTTTCGGCTAATTTTCTATGTAATGATGGAAATTAACGAGCTCTTTTTTTAGCTCAATCATTCAATTAATTCGAGCTCTTGAATCTGAAAAAAACCAATTCAGATTTATACTCTTCAAACTTTGGTCTTTTTTTTTTAAATCGTGACCTAATTTTTTAAGTAAATCGAACGTGAAAGCTTCATTAATAAAGAAAAATCATAGTACATCTATAGATACACGTATTTTTTTATAATTTTTAATTATAATGAATAATATTTTTCATTTCAATATATTGATTTAACCAACTGTAAATTTATTATTAAACAAAAAAACCGTGTTTAAAATTCATTTCGAAAAAGTCTATTTTAATTTATCTTCATAAATTTTAAATATAACAATATTTCTTGTAATGTATTAAGTAAAGGTCGATATTTAAACTGTTTAATGTTCAATATTGGTCAAATTTATATAGCATAAATTTCCAAATTAAACCAATAACGTTTATATAATAATAATATATTTTGTATAAATCATGACATTATGATTTATAAATGTATATTTTTAAAAACGCCCATATTTCACAAATATTTTATATATATTTTATTAACAACGCCATTTTCGTGATAATTAAATCATTTGTAAACCGTACAAAAGTAAATTATTTATGGTATAAAGCCGTACACGTAAAATAAAAACTATATATACACTTTTATATCGAAAAAAAATAAGCGAATATTAATTAAACTGGTAAATTTCAGGGGTCATCAACACACACACACACATGGGGTCAAAATACTCTATATTATCGACGAAATACAAAGAAAAAAATATATGTACGAGCGAATTTTCCGCTTTTTTTAACCGGAAAAATCATGTAAACAGCGTTGACTCGACCGGCCGGAAACGGATACGAGGATTGATTACTGGCCGCCATATTTTTTTTTCGGATAGTTTATAATACTCAATTTAACGGTCATCGCGTGATACGAAAGGATCACATCTGAATTATTTTCGTCGAATTTTCATTATTTAATCGTTTGGTTGAAAGAATGAAAAATAAGTGACGATTAATCGTCCGGTCTACCGAAGTATATAGCGTATGACGGTTGACATATTGTTTTGAATCCGCGAACGCCGCCATTAAGCGTGCGCAACGTAAATCATAACAGCGCAAAATCCGACCATGACACGAACTGTATAAATCGCATTTTCAAGTTCAAGTCTACGAAACGGCGATTTAAAGAGGTTGAAATAAGCGAGGTAAAATTAATTTTTGTCCACTCGAAAAAAAATATGCAAAATTTTTAAAACAAAATGTAGGACTCATCATCTCAACCGTTAACAGCGATCAAAAAAACTTTTAATGATATTATTAACAAAGTTTTATTTGCATTACATATTAAGGGTTAAACATATATATTATAATATAAATAATTCACATATATATATTATAATATAAAATTAAACATTATTTAGTCTACATCAATCAAACCATCAACATTATCGCACAATACATCTTTTGAGAAATACTATTAAACAATTAACTATTTTAAGTTTGTAACCGTTTCTCATTTTATCATTCATTTTAACCGCCTTTTTTCGCTCATTTTAATCCCATAAATCCGGTCACTTAACAACGTCGTCGTATCGATATATCAAAAGTTAAGTCGCGTAAATATTTATCGTTCGAGAATAGACCGAATCGACGCGATTTTTTTGCGATGTTTACGCGGCGATAAAAGAGAAAATCGTATAAAAAAAGAATAGATAGCTATCTAGGAAAAAAATAATAAATAGAGCGAAGAAAAAAAAATTGACATGTTAATTATATAATAGACGACGGCTAACGTTTCGAGAAAGCTCAATATAAAACGTAAATAAAGCGATCGAAAACTTCATAACTACGAATTAAGTGTACGCTCGTTAATGGACATATTTTTCGTTTCTTAGTTCAATTTTAATATATATATAATTAACGATGGCGCCACTAGTAACTTTAAATTAAATTAACAACTAGTTTAATATTATATATATTATAATATTTTTAATACTATGTTTATTATAAATTTAAGTATTTTTTAAAATAATTTACGTTGTTATTTAAAATTAACATATCACTATATATTTACTTTTTAGTACTAATTTTGATTTCTAGATATTTATATGAACATTTTCATTATCGCTTTCGTAAAATATATCTCTTATTTCCAACATTATGAGGTCGTATATCGAAGAAATTCATATAAATAAAAACAATACCGTAATTATTTTTTTATAAATGTAAGAAAAACCGAGTTTCGAGATACGTACCACTAATTAAGTCCGTATTACGAAGCTCCGCCGTATATCTATTTTTGATAAACCTCATATTTTTTTCAAACGCCGTATATCTATTTTGATAAACCTCATATTTTTTTCAATATAAATATATTGAATGCGATCGTCTTTCCAATAATTTCATATATTAATAAATTCAATAAAAAGTACATTCATATAAATTAATTCGTAATCATTAAAAATATATCAAATAATTTATATTTTGAATAAATTTAAACAAATTTAAATTCAACCAACCGCTAATACATACCGAATTGAGCAATTATTTTGTCGTTGGCGACATATAAACTCGAATTTCCAACGGCGCAACCGCCGTTACCACTTCAAACAAACTCGCCGATTTACCACCAACACTTGGTGCAAATTATTTATTGTCGAAAACCAGAAAACTTGAAGTGGATTTACGACTCATTCACGCGAAAATCAATCATTCGCACAGCGACGTCGAAAAAAGCAACAAAACGATGGTTTCATATATTATATATAAAACCAGCGCCGGTTCAAGTGTCATCCTTGCCCTTTTGAACTGGTTCAATTCCAAATATGGACTCAATGTTTATATTTGTCGACATTTTTCTCAAGATTGTATATTAATATTATATATATATATATATATATATATATATATATATATATATATATATATATATATAATAAATCTATCTAACACTAAGGTGAATTTGTTTATAAAATGTAAGTAAAAATACGTAAAAAATCGGAGATAATTAAACCTTTTGACAAACAGACGCTTGCCAAATGTTATAGGGAGTCCTACCAACCTAGAAAAAAAATACAATTTACCTGCCTTCCTAATGCACGGGAATTTTAGATGACAATTTCACCATACTTTTTGATCACAGTAGTATACTTTTACTAAAGATTTAATTAAGACAACCGTAAAAAATACACTTTTATTACATTATTTCAATATATTATTTAAATTAATTAAATTTTTCTATTGTATACCTAATTTTTATTTAAATATTTTATATAAAAAAAAATTGCTATATATTGTATCAAAAATGTACATATAAAATTTATTATACCAAACTAAAATATATATATATATATATATATATATATATATATATATATATATATATATATATATATATATATATATATATATATATATATATAAACATTGATTTTATTTTTACGATCGAAATAAAATAAATATTATCATTCATTACAAATATCCGAATGAATATTATTAACAATAATAACAACAAATTCGACGGTTTAATATTAGCATCAAGATCAAATTATTGGCAGACGTTTTTGTTTACTAAACTAACGTCCTTTTAGTATTTTTTATTCCTATTTTAAACTAAGGTCGATACGCACTTTTTTGTTCAATATATTCTCAAATAAAAATATATATATATATATATATATATATATTATGATTTTTTAAACGATACTTTTTTAACTGTTTTTCACAACTACGAAAAATTATTTACATCGATAATGCTTCTTTTCATTATCGAGTCGCTAATAAAAGAGGCAATTTTCCCGATAAATATTTTTTTCATATATATATATATATATATATATATATATATATATATATGTGTGTGTGTGTGTGTGTGTGTGTGTGTATTTTTTTCATACGAAAGCGTAATCTAAAAATATATTAATAAATCGAAAAAAAAAAGAAACACTCGTGTGTATTTAAAAAAAAATTATTTACATTGAGTTTAGTGCCGAAGCAAAAAATTGTGGGTGGCACTTCAAAAGAATATTTACGTATGAAGTGTGAATTTCTATTAAGAAAAATCAATTTATAATATATTAAAAATATAATATGCAATGTGAATTTAATCCTTTCAAATTTCATTTTTATTGTTATTAATGTTTATATATATAATTTTTTTTCATTCTATTTTAGATTATAAAAATATAGCTAGACATCATTAGAACTTTAAACTCGTTACTCTATTTATCTCCGATATTGTTAAATATACTGATCATTGGCATAAACCGATACACGTCAGTTATAAATTAACCGTGTTTCATATCGTATTCAGTATCTGTAAAATCAATCAAAGTCCGTTAATTTTCACGGTTTATACCGAAAACCGGTTACACAAGGTGCGGTTATGTCAATATATGCATTAAACACTATTTGCCGTTCAATAATTCAATGCTAACAACACAACAAGGCTTCGATCGATTCAACGGGCGCTGGTTTCAATATTCTGATCAATATGAGAATAATTAGCGAAAAAAACCATCACGTGTTTCGCTATATAAAACATAGATAAATAGTTTTTTTTTTGCCAAAAACTCGTCTCGTATCGTTGCGCAACCACCGCATTCGTCCGATTTGGCTCCGTGCGAATTTTGACACGATTGACGAGATAAAAACCGAATCGAAGAAGGTCTTGAGGCTATTCCGACTGTTTCGTACTGCATAATATATGATATAGTAGAATATTAAACTAAATACAAAAAAAATAAAATGGTGTATATATCAAAAAGTATTGTCAATATAAAGTTTTATACCTTTATGAAAAATATCATATAAAAATAGTCGCATTATTAATTTGTTGAATATTTTGTATAATATGGTAAAAAAAATTAAAATAAAATAAATCTTGTGTTGCAGGATTCGAATTCGACATTGATATTCCGTTTAGAATAAAAGCGTAAAAGCTTGGATTTAGGCCAAAAGTTTTTAAAGCATTTTGCATTCTGTGTTAGCACATAAAAGTTACAGAAACGCTGCGTTTTACACAAATGAATTTCGTACATTTTTTTTTCAATATATAAATATTAATATTTAACTATATATAACTGCGTAAACTTTTAATTATTTTTCGCGAACGAATTGTTAATAAAAAAAAATGCATTTTACAAAAAACACAAATGTATGTGTGTGTGTGTGTAAAGGATGTGAATTTCTTAAACCATTTTACGACTATATATATATATATATATATATATATATATATATATATATATATATATATATATATATATATATATACCTATTATTATTATTGTTATATTTCTATGAAAATCTTCATAATATTTCATACGCAAGAGTGCGGTTACTGTCGACTGAATTTTCAGCACTTCTGAAAATTCCCCCGACGACTGAAGACTCTCACATAAATCCGTTGTTTTCGCTGTAAATCTATTGTTTTAACGTAGAAACAAAGCGTCGACCATAGTGAAATATGTATCGCACTACAATATATATATATATATATATATATATATATATATATATAGTTAATTTTCGAAGTCTATTCGAAAGTTTTCAAACAACGTTGGCGTTATAAAATGAGCGCCATTTTTAAAAATGTTGCCCACGCTGAATTTTCCACATTGTTACAAGAATTTAAATTTTGGGTCTTAAACAGACGTAAAATAAAAATGCTATAAAATTACATAATTTATAATGTTATTTTTTTTTTAATTTTATCAATTTTATTATATATTTTTTTCTAAAATATATTACTTATTTTAATAAAAATTCATAGTTTTGCATATTTTTTATGTAATATTTAAAAATTTTTTAGAATATTTAACACTCATTACATTACTAATATTTCAAAAATTTAATATATAGAAAAAATATTTGTGGAATCGATTAAATATAATAAATTTCAAATACGGCGCAATTAAACCATTTAACCATTGTAATGGTTAAAGAAAATTGATAAAAGTGTTCAGCGACTGTTGGTATAATCTTTTCAGATTCTCGTTACTAATTTTTCCGATTGCATCATTCCAATATTTTCTTATCGTATTGCAAATTTATCGATGTATTCGAACGAATTTTCCGCAAGTCAATTTTACCGAAATGAATGCGAATCGTAAAAATAGATCTTCGTCGATAGCATAATTTTTCCGTCAGAAAAAAAAAATATATTATATATTAATATTACACGCCAACGGATAACGAAATAAACGCGAATATTTTTAGCTATCGAAACAACACACACAAACGCCGATAATAAACAAACAAATCAAAAAAAAAAAACAACTCATATATATACATGCGCTTAAATATACAAATATTTTTTTTTTTTGGACAAATTAAATTAACCGTCCGATGATAATGATAGTAAAAAAAAAGTATCACACTTTGATTTGATAACGTCACCATTTTTCCACGTAATTCCGATTAAATTTAGCTTTCCCTGAAAGGAAAAACAACCCTATTATAATGTAATATATATATATATATATATATATATATATATTGTTTCTGAAAACTAGGTAATGTCAACCGCTAACCGAACGAACCTTTTATAATGTTTGATGAGTGCACTCTACACAAAAATCCAATAAAAGTTTTATGACCAACACGTGCACACAAACACACACACACTTAAGTAGACTAATATAATATATATATATATATATATATATATATATATATATATATATATATATATATATATATATAATATATATATTACATTAAAAAATCAATATATTACGATGTCGTCCTTTATTAGGGTCACTTATCTGTACGTTGAATAAATTTAATATTATTTTTTTTTTAATATAGTTCAACAAAAAAAATCTAAATTAAAAACTAAACGTGATAATTAATATATAAAAAACATTTTTTTTTCGTTTATATTTTTATAATTAAAATATGGTTGTTTAATTCGTTATCAACGTTTGGTTACATAATGTTAAACGATGTAATACATTGACAAAATTTGGCACTTCAAATTACGTAACGAATAACGATAAAATGTACAATATTGTTACATTTACTAGATAATAATAAATTATTATATATGTATCAATATAAATTATAGTTATTTAATATTAAAATACTCGTTTCCTTTATGAAACCTTAAATTTAAACATAACAAGTAATGTTTACATCGTTGATTATTGAAAATATTGTAACAATTATTCAATATTTGAGTACAAAAAAAATATTATTTTAATCTTATATATATATTGTAAATATAACGGAGATATTTATCTTTCATAATTAATATGGAAATTTGAGATAATAAAAGATCAACATAAGCTAAACGATGAAAATATATATGGAATATATAACACTGTGATCAAAAAATAAGGTGAATTTATTCATAAAATGTAAATTCTTTATTCATTCTTTCAAATCAATTTCATCCACTTCAAAGTAATTCCCATCCAATAAAATGCACTCGAAACAGTCGGAATAATATATTTCCAATATAGCCTTCGTGAGCTTCCTCGATTCAGTTTTTATCTCGAAAGCGGTGTCCCAGCGTTTGCCTTTTGAATTTGCTGAATAGCCATAAGTCGCACGGAGCCAAATCAGGCAAATACGGTGGTTGTAAAACGATATGAGTCGAGTTTTTGGCAAAAAAGTCGCGAAGAACTTGGTGCATTATCGTAATGAAGGAACCGAGAGTTGTGAAAACACGTGTAACTCAAAGATAATTGTACAAATATCGAAAATTACGATAAAATATTTTTAATTGTGGAGTTAATTTACATAAATATATACAGAAAATGCTGCTGATAACATTTAACCCTACTAATCATTTTTTTTATTTATATTTTTATATATAAAAATGCAAACAATCGTCTATTTATCAATCACGACTTTTATTACTCATAATAAAATTATTATATTATATTATTACATATTAAATTATATATAAATGTCAAACAAACTTCTAAATTACAGATAACTCAATTATTGTATAAAATATAAATAAATCCTCATACCTTCATCCAAGCAACTGACTGGAATCCAAATTAAAAATACTGCCAAAAACAGTAAAAAATAATTCATATTTATTTTATAATATTTTTTTAAAACTTTTAATATTGTTATTATTATTATACCACATCCAAAGAGCAGTAAATCTATCTTACAATTGATTGATAAATTTCTATGAGTAAATTAACATTCTTGAGAAAAAAATATAACAACTTCTAAAAATTCAAAACAATTTAGTTTCTCAAAGTATAATTCTATTAATAAAAATAAGTAAATAATAAGTGTTATTCTCAAATAATGATTTCAGTTATTATGTGACTATTGCATCTATGATTTATTAATTTTTGACATATTTCAATCTTCAGATTTATTTTTATTATATAAAAAATGATATATATATATATATATATATATATATATATATATAGCAAAATATTTGATAAAGGAAGATGAAATTAATATTTTGAAACTCTATCTTCACGTTAACATCACTCATCGCACAGAAACAATGCGTCCATTAAAATCTTTCACAAAAAAATCTCCCTTATATATAAAAAAATGTGTGTGTGTGTGTGTAAAAAAATTCCGAAATATTATATTTTTAACTGTTCATCGATTAATTCGCAAAAATTGCTTCTCAAACATTCCTACAAATATAAATATAATAATAATTAAATGCGAAACGAGACACTTCATATCGATGAAAATGTCGGCTGGGATTCTCGGAAAATTCTCATTATTCAAACGCTTAATTGTGCGTTAATGAAGATAGCTTCGAGGAAGTGCTGTTTAATATTTAATTTAATAACTTTCATTTCTCGGTAGATGCCTTGAAATATATACTATTTACAGATTTAGAAGCGGATTTCCTTAAAATATTATAACGGCTTAAACGTATATCATTGTTAAAAGTCAAGAACGATTCGCGACTCAAAGATTTATTTTGGGGAAAAAAATTAACGAATTTATTTAGAAATTTATGATAAAAAAAAATTAAGCGAACATGAAAAAAAGTACTTCTTCTGAGTAAATGTTAATTTGTCGTCTTTTCTTGTTATTATTATTATTATTATGATTTTTCACATCCGTAAACATAAAGTTTCATTATAATTTTCCGGTCGACGAAAAATCTAGCCCGAAGAAAATTAGGAAAAAATTCTAATGATCATTCCTTTTCAGTGTCGAGCGACATTTTTTTTCTGATTCGTAGACGCTTTTGTGCAACAAAAAAAATATTTTTTTTTCAGAAATTTCCACTGAAAAATCAACGTTTCGCAGAATAACGAGATAAAATTTTATTTTTTAAAATAATCTCGTAAAATTCCTATTTGATCTATTTATATATACAATATATATATATATATATATATATATATATATATATATATATATATATATATATATATATATCGAAATTATACGAACGAAAAAAAATAGTATAATTAAAATATCAATTTAACAAGTCGACCCGTTAATAAAATTCGTGCATCGTAAATTTTATATTGATTTTATTTTCTTATTCGATCTTCAAATATAAAAATCGACACTTTTTCGACATTTCATACTATTATAACGACGTCGTTTCGCATAAAATATACTGGAAATTAATATCCGTTATCCGTATTATTACGTATTTGTGCCGGCATCTGTTGCAAATCAACACATCAAGACTGTACAGTTTAAATATTTACAAGTCGGCACAGTTTTATATTACAAAGTATTGACATTGAAGATATCATCAATATTATTTTTTTTTCTTGCTTTCGTGAATCTGTTCTGGAGTCGTAAAAAATCACTACATTGAAAACGTGTCTGTAATCGTTAACACGTTAACGGCGGGGCGCTAGTGTTTAAATCTGTTTAATTTAAATGCAAATCGAGATCTAACAATATTAAGTAAAAATGCCGTTGTTTATTTATATTAATCATACATGTGAAAATAATGTTATTTTATTATCGGAATATAAAAAATACTATCGACTCGTAATAAAATATTTATTGGAGTAAATAAAATATATGTGATATACGATTGTATTTCTCTGTATTTATTATATAATATCTTATTTTTATAATATTGAATAATAAAATCGCAGATAAATTGATAATATTCTTATAGTTTTATGCAATATTATGTGTATTCTTACTAGTGGACGAATTCGCACATGGGTCTACTTTCTGTATTAAATTATTGTAAACAGATACACAGATTTTTTTTCATAACAATTTAAATTCTATGTCACATTATAATAATGATATAATTATTAATACTGATAAAATTTACAATGAATATTTCACTGTTTTAAAGTGAATTATATGTAACGTTGAATTAATTTTTTTTCTTATACTTTTTTACGAAAAAAAAAACATTTTCTAAATATTTATATTATATATTAATTAAAACAAATATATCATCAAAACGAATTTGAAATGAAAAAAAAATGTGCAAATATATTTGAATAGTAATTTAAAAATGATGACGTCATATGTGTGCGACTTGTATTAATTATTATCTTGATGAAAAATGACATACAAAGTCAAAAAAAAAATTAAAAAGTTAATCAATTTGACTCCTTAATAGTTCATTAATTTATAACGATTCTTATTTTTTTCATATTTAATTGTTCAAATTATAATATTTACATTTATGTTCAAAAAAAATACATTGAACAATAAATTTATATATATATGTTCAAAAATGATATCGTGCATAATGGCAATTATTATAAATATTTTTATACCTTATATTTAACAGCTCAAATAGCAAAATAATAAATTACAAGAAAATAATAATAATAATAATAAATTCCAGATAAAAATAATTTCTAGAACAAAAATAAAAAAGATATACTATCGATAAATTTATTATATCGTTGTTGTCCGCATATTTAGCATTTGCATAGAAAACAAACACTATTTTACGAAAATATATTTATGCGACTTTCATGACATTTTCCATGACAAACAGAAACCGTTATGACTTTTCTCTGACAATATTTTTTTTACGCGGAAAATCCGAATATTTTTTTTTTGTCGTAACGCGAAAAAAAAACAACGTCATAAATATTCCTTATTGAATTTGCGTTCATTTTATAGAAATAATACGCATTTTTCAGTTGCTAAAAATTCTAAAATAAACAATATATATATATATATATATGTGTGTGTGTGTGTGTGTGTAACTTCCTATAAATCTCAACACATCCGTTGTAAGTTCAGACTATTAATTGGCGTTACAACATCTTAGTATACAAACATACGCTAATCTCTCCTCCTCTCAAATCCACACATAATATATATATATATATATATATATATATATATATATATATATATATATACGTATTTAACTGCTATATAACAGTATTGATTATAAAATGAATTATGTAATTATAATACTAAAATATGAAATTTACCATTATTCGCATGTATTTTACACATTTTTAACACGTTGCGTGATGGTATGATATTTTTACGGTGACGGTTTAATGCGGCGATTGCGGTTTAGCTATTATTCATGAAACGTAAAAACTTCATCACATCTCATGATATTTTTTTTTATTTATATCTTATATTGCGAATTTATTTTATTATTATTATTTTCGTTACGCAACAAACTAACTTCATATTCTGTATTAAAATCGAAATCTTGATTATTTTAATTGTAACCCAAAGTGGCCATTTGGAGATTTTCCAAAATTTTATATAGAATTTTAGAAAAAAAATATGTGCAATATTTTGTTGATATCGTTCAAAAAATATTATACTTCGTTTAAATAATATGTTCTATATTTTAAACTTTTATAATCGTTTTAAAAAAATCACAATGATCTGTCTATACAATTTAATAATATAAATATAAAATTATTTAATAATATTTAAAGATATTCTAATCATAATTATGATTAATTTATTGTCAAAATATTTTTTATCATAATTTTAAATATTTTCTCATATTATACTATCCGCATAAAATGTGTTAATATATTATTGTTGCATACAATACATAGTTGCTATTCGTTAATACTTCATAAATAATTTATAAATCTGTTAATAAATATACGTATATATATATATATATATATATATATATATATATATATATATATATATATATATATATATATGCGTGTGTGTGTTTGTTTATAAATTTTATTTATTATAAAATAAAAATATGAATTCTAAAACAAACCATTTTTCATTACATATTATAAAACAACTTACGAATTAAATCTTTCACATCAAAACTATACACAGCTTCCGGTCAATCTCATATAATACAATAATTTCAAATTCATAAATACACACACACACATAAAATCATAAATAAATATTAAAATTTGCATGCGTAACAAATGCAAATTTGTAATGTTTTCACGCTGAAAAAATTTCATGCGATCACTTTTCAGTTAATTATCGCGCTGAAAAAAAATTTAGGAAAAATCGCACGTATGAAACGAACAATTTTCTTTATCTTCGTTTTTTTTTATTTTTTCAGCAGAATAGCGTCGAACTAATATCTGAAAGCGCACTGAAACCGATTGATTTTTTTTTTCGAACGATACTCGCGCTGAAAGATCAAAAACCGATATCGTAAATCGTAAATGTGAATCGTTAAAATATTCGTATAATAAACATGTGCAATTTTCACGTGCGTGGAATTTAATAACCGTGAAACAGGACACGCCACTACAAAATTAGATAATGTAAATTAATTATATAAAGCGTTTTAAAGCTATATAAAATATTTCAAAACGATATAGATCCACGTTTATAATTCGATATTTTTTCTATTTTAATACATTTTCGATATTATTATTATTATTATAAAATTTCTATCAATTCATGCTCATATAAAAATGTATACAAATTTAATTTTCTTGAATTTAGTCGTTGATCGAAATAAATTATTTTTGTTCAAACTCGCGACTGCTGAGATTTATTGCTTCTGAAATATAATAGAAACATGTCAATCCAAGTTCTAGATGCAAAATAGATTCGCACTTAAACTAGGACAATTTTTCGAACTCGTGAATTGTTAACTTTAACATAGAAACTGCTCTTTAACTGTAACATGTATACAAAATTTATTTCTAAATACAATTCGTTTTTATTTCAACCTCTTTATAAATTTATTAATTAAAAATATAATAAATAAATTATTAGATTTCGTTTTAAATTTATTATAATAACAGAATATTCTGAATTACATATAATAAATAAAAAATATATATATTGCGCAATATTCGAAACATAAATATTGAATTGAGAACATTTCTATGTAATTATATATTATACTACGTAGCAAGTAACATTTAACTGCTAATTATCTAATATTTGATTTAACTTCGAAGTTAAATCACTTGTTGCAGAGTTGACCGTGCGGTTAAAATATCTAAAATAAACACACACACACACACACACGTTGCTTTTAAATGAGAAATATTAAATTTTAGATATGAGTAAAATTGAGACGCATGATGTTTTTAAAAAAAAAATTCACACTGAATAAATTTCGCACTACAAAGTTTCAAATTTAGATTTTTATCTCTTATTGTAAAATGAAATATTATAGGCATAAATCATTAGCGAGAAAACTTAATAATAAATCACGATAAATGCGTAAGATCATAATATTGGTATAAATCAATAAAAGAAAATATATTGCTTGGTTTGTTTAAGTATATTAAAATATTTTCATTCGTTTTCATATTACATTATATTTATTATATATAGAGAGTGATTCAAAAAATATCAACATTAACAATATATAAATGCTGCTCATAAAAATCATTAATACATTGTTAAAATAATTGTTAAAAATATATTAAACAATGTTAAAAGCATTAAATATATATATACTATTGTAATCACAAAGTAAGGTGAAATGAAATTATCATTTAAAACTCCTAAGAATTAGAAAGGTAGGTAAATTGTAATTTTTTTTCTAGGTTGATAGGATTGTCTATAACATTTATCAAGCGTCTGTTTGTCAAAAGGTTTAACTATCTACAAATTACACGTGGTTTTACAATTCTCGTTTCCTTCATCACGATAATGCACCTTATATCATACTGCATTGATTTTTCGCGATTTTTTTGCAAAAAACTCGACTCATATCGTTCCACAACCACCGCATTCGCCTGATTTGGTTCCGTGCGACTTTTGGCTATTCATCAAACTCAAAAGGCCAATGCGTGGCAAAAGTGCGTTTTATCGGACAAAGATTACTTTCAAGGGGATGAAATTGATTTGGAAGAATAAATAAAGAATTTACATTTTATAATCAAATTCACCTTATTTTTTGATCAGTGTTATATATTGTATATATGTAGTATATGGAGAAAAACATATTTTTACTTTTACAGCAGTTGTAAATTTTTTCATTAAACATAAAACGAATAATTTGCGATAAGATGTTTTTTATTGTATACAAAGTTGTATACGCTTACATTATTAAATTATAAAGAAATAATACATACTTTAAACGATAATATTTTATAAACATATTTATATTTCGTGTTATGACATTCATTGAATAACATTTATTCGATTTAAATTACGTAAATCTGAAACAATAAACTGAAATTTATATATATATATATATATATATATATATATATATATATATATATATTTTCACAATATTTAACACCCTTGCCTTCATTACATCTAATTTAAACATTTTCAAATATATTCATATATATTAAAAAAAACATTCTACATAATTTCTAAATATTTTTTTATAATATATTCCTAGTGGAATTGAAAAAATATTACTTTCCAAATAAATATCGGTCAAAAATACTGTAATATATATATATATATATATATATATATATATATATATATATATATATATATATATATATATATATATATAGCAACAGTTCTGAAAAAAGATATTTAACAATTCTCCCTTTTGATTATTTTCATGCAGTTGTTCAGAACCGTTTTCAATAAATAAACAAGTTTTAACCGCTTGAAACGACCCTAATCCAATTTTGAACGTATAAACGGTTATAATATTTATACGACATCGTTTTTCTGTAATAACAATAATAATAATAATAATAATGATAAATAAACGTATTCTTTTATATATAAAATATAATATATTTTTATATATGCTAACATTGCATTTCTATGCAAAAAACATTACATCTTAAAAATGAAAAAAAAAATATTTTGATTAAATTATTATTTTTTTATATATTTTATAACCAATCACATTTTAATTCAAAAACTTTTTTTTCAACATATCTATTAAACAAATTTCCAAAGTCAATTTTTATTTTCAATACATCCCTATTTTTTGTGATAAAATACTATAAATATTTATTTTTCTTAAATTTTACGTTTTATTAAAGGATATTTCTCAATATCTATTTATATTATTTTACGGATCAGAAAAAAAAGTCTGCACTATTTATAATATGTTATAAGCAAATATATAATAACATTGAGAATACTACCATATATATGATTATAAAAAATTCATAGACCACAAACATTTTTATTTTTTCATTAAAATACTCCCTTTGTACTCTAACCGCTTCATTTACTATAAATATTTGCCCCACCTGTTTTAAACATAAAATTGTATACAAATTAAACAAGAATATTTACACGTAATAAAATTCACAATGCAAATAAGCGACTATTCATATTTGATGTCATTTTAACTTGAATTTTTTATATGTAAATATATATATATATATATATATATATATATATATATATATATATATATATATATAATAAAAAGATCGCATTACATTATTAATGATGTAATCAATTGAATTCGTATAAATATAATAAGAAAATAAATTGATTTAAGATGGAATACAATATAATATTTTTAAAAAAACGTTCCGGGAATTTATTTATCTCATTATATTTGACAACTAAAATATGAAACGCAGATAAATTGTATGTAAATTAATTAATATTACTGATAAATTTCGATTAACTTCAGTCTCAGATGTTGAATTAATTCTAGTATTTACCGCTACAAATCGAATATATAATTGATACCGATCATGATATATATATATATATATATATATATATATATAATTATAAATAGTTTATCCTATAATTAATTTCCACTACGTTGTTCTAAATTTGATTTCAATTAATTAATATTAAACATTTCGCGATACAATAATTATATTAAAATTAACATAAGTCAGTTTACAATAAAAAAAAATATGCGTATAGCTTAAAAAATTTATTACATTTAATAATTTATTATATATTATAAAAATAAAAACGTAATAAAAAAATTTGTATGAAACGCGATATTAAAAGATGCCGTTATTTTTATTGCAACGCTTTCATGCATATTAACTGTCTGAAAAATAACTTTTAGACATTTCAAAATTATGAAACATACTATAGTTAAAATTTATAATATATTTATAAAGTCAAAGTAAAGTAAAAAGTGTTTAACGATAAAAATGTGACTGTTATAAAATAATATTGTTCGATAATAAGAATATTATTTTTAAAATTTTATACAAAAAACCGAATTATATTTTCCTATTTTGAATCGATTCAGACTTTAATCATAATTTTCATACTACTTTTGGTCGTTATTGCAGGTTAACATCGTTTATTGTATACATTATTTATTATATTTAAATAGAAGAAAAAGTAATTAATAATTGTCATAAAAATACTGTATAAATTGTTTCCTAATTATTTTGAAAATATACATATAAAAAAAATTAAATAAAGCTTTTTAAATAAGTCTCGCTTTTACTGTAACATACCGTATGTATTAAAAACTATATCATTAATAATGTTTGCGTGTTTAACTATTATTATTCAGATTACAAATCCGAGATGTCATTAATATAATATATATATATATATATATAATATTTTTTTCACAATGAAAATAAAGTTATATTTCATAATTCTTTTTTATAAAATAAATATATTAAATCTTCTGAAAAAATATTAATAAATCAAATCAAAAATGTTTGCGTAAATAAATCTTTATTTATTTTTTTTATTTACGACATAAAACATATGGTTTAACTTTAAACGGCTAATTCGATATAAAGAGATTTAAAATTCTCGAATAGAAAACATCCGCTTCAATTTTTCGGCTGTTTTATTCGATAAATCTCGCATTTATTACGGGGCTTAGGCCGCAAATCTGTAAGATTGAAGCTTCCAATATATGTTTTTTTTTTTCGGAGAAAATAAACGTTAAAATAAAATACGACTTTTTAACTCTACAAATTCTATGAAAGAAAGAAAACGCTGTTTATTTTAGATTTATAGGCAATTTATATATTAGAATAATTTATAATATTACAATTTTAAATATTTAATTTATTGAAATATTGGCTATTGATAATATTGAAAAAAAATTAGATATATTTTTCACAGAATATACTCACAAAAATCATACGAGTCGCGAGCACTCTGTCACACCAAAACGCGTTTTATGATGCGAAAAAAAATCGATATATAACACACTTCACACAATTAATTAAAACATAACTAATTATTATTAACAAAGTGTAATTATTATTTATAGTTTTTTATTTTTTTGTTTATATCAATATATAATATTTAATAGACGACAATAAATTAATATATTAATATATTGTAGTGGATTGCGGAAAAACTTTACCGGTAAATTGTCGGAAAATTTCCCGGAAAAACCGGCAATAACCGTCTGTTCACCGCGAGACTGCGACAACGACTGAAGTCCGATACTGTTTAACCGCCATTTAAATCGTCACACGAACTTTTCACTTCTTTTTCACCTATATATATATAATAATTGATAATTTTATAATATTTTTTCACATTTAATAAATACTTCAGATGCAAAACTATCGATTTCAATATTTTTTTATTATTTTTTTTTTACAATAAACTATGCAAATATTGTCAATTTTTCAAGACGAATGCTGATCGTGCGCATCGACCTATATATAATAACAATTTTTCAATTAGCTTCAGTTAAACATAAAGTTTCATTATAATTTTCCGGTCGACGGAAAATCTAGCCCGAAGAAAATTAGGAAAAAATTCTAATGATCATTCCTTTTCAGTGTCGAGCGACATTTTTTTTCTGATTCGTAGACGCTTCTGTGCAGCAAAAAAAAAATTTTTTTTCAGAAATTTCCACTGAAAAATCAACGTTTCGCAGAATAACGAGATAAAATTTTATTTTTTAAAATAATCTCGTAAAATTCCTATTTGATCTATTTATATATATACAATATATATATATATATATATATATATATATATATATATATATATATATATCGAAATTATACGAACGAAAAAAATAGTATAATTAAAATATCAATTTAACAAGTCGACCCGTTAATAAAATTCGTGCATCGTAAATATTATATTGATTTTATTTTCTTATTCGATCTTCAAATATAAAAATCGACACTTTTTCGACATTTCATACTATTATAACGACGTCGTTTCGTATAAAATATACTGGAAATTAATATCCGTTATCCGTATTATTACGTATTTGTGCCGGCATCTGTTGCAAATCAACACATCAAGACTGTACAGTTTAAATATTTACAAGTCGGCACAGTTTTATATTACAAAGTATTGACATTGAAGATATCATCAATATTTTTTTTTTTTTTTTGACTTTCGTTCGAATCTGTTCTGGAGTCGTAAAAAATCACTACATTGAAAACGTGTCTGTAATCGTTAACACGTTAACGGCGGGGCGCTAGTGTTTAAATCTGTTTAATTTAAATGCAAATCGAGATCTAACAATATTAAGTAAAAAATGCCGTTGTTTATTTATATTAATCATACATGTGAAAATAATGTTATTTTATTATCGGAATATAAAAAATACTATCGACTCGTAATAAAATATTTATTGGAGTAAATAAAATATATGTGATATACGATTGTATTTCTCTGTATTTATTATATAATAACTTATTTTTATAATATTGAATAATAAAATCGCAGATAAATTGATAATATTCTTATAGTTTTATGCAATATTATGTGTATTCTTACTAGTGGACGAATTCGCACATGGGTCTACTTTCTGTATTAAATTATTGTAAACAGATACACAGATTTTTTTTCATAACAATTTAAATTCTATGTCACATTATAATAATGATATAATTATTAATACTGATAAAATTTACAATGAATATTTCACTGTTTTAAAGTGAATTATATGTAACGTTGAATTAATTTTTTTTCTTATACTTTTTTACGAAAAAAAAAACATTTTCTAAATATTTATATTTTATATTAATTAAAACAAATATATCATCAAAACGAATTTGAAATGAAAAAAAAATGTGCAAATATATTTGAATAGTAATTTAAAAATGATGACGTCATATGTGTGCGACTTGTATTAATTATTATCTTGATGAAAAATGACATACAAAGTCAAAAAAAAAATTAAAAAGTTAATCAATTTGACTCCTTAATAGTTCATTAATTTATAACGATTCTTATTTTTTTCATATTTAATTGTTCAAATTATAATATTTACATTTATGTTCAAAAAAAATACATTGAACAATAAATTTATATATATATATGTTCAAAAATGATATCGTGCATAATGGCAATTATTATAAATATTTTTATACCTTATATTTAACAGCTCAAATAGCAAAATAATAAATTACAAGAAAATAATAATAATAATAATAAATTCCAGATAAAAATAATTTCTAGAACAAAAATAAAAAAGATATACTATCGATAAATTTATTATATCGTTGTTGTCCGCATATTTAGCATTTGCATAGAAAACAAACACTATTTTACGAAAATATATTTATGCGACTTTCATGACATTTTCCATGACAAACAGAAACCGTTATGACTTTTCTCTGACAATATTTTTTTTACGCGGAAAATCCGAATATTTTTTTTTTGTCGTAACGCGAAAAAAAAACAACGTCATAAATATTCCTTATTGAATTTGCGTTCATTTTATAGAAATAATACGCATTTTTCAGTTGCTAAAAATTCTAAAATAAACAATATATATATATATATATATATATATATATGTGTGTGTAACTTCCTATAAATCTCAACACATCCGTTGTAAGTTCAGACTATTAATTGGCGTTACAACATCTTAGTATACAAACATACGCTAATCTCTCCTCCTCTCAAATCCACACATAATATATATATATATATATATATATATATATATATATATATATATATATATATATATATATATATACGTATTTAACTGCTATATAACAGTATTGATTATAAAATGAATTATGTAATTATAATACTAAAATATGAAATTTACCATTATTCGCATGTATTTTACACATTTTTAACACGTTGCGTGATGGTATGATATTTTTACGGTGACGGTTTAATGCGGCGATTGCGGTTTAGCTATTATTCATGAAACGTAAAAACTTCATCACATCTCATGATATTTTTTTTATTTATATCTTATATTGCGAATTTATTTTATTATTATTATTATTTTCGTTACGCAACAAACTAACTTCATATTCTGTATTAAAATCGAAATCTTGATTATTTTAATTGTAACCCAAAGTGGCCATTTGGAGATTTTCCAAAATTTTATATAGAATTTTAGAAAAAATATATGTGCAATATTTTGTTGATATCGTTCAAAAAATATTATACTTCGTTTAAATAATATGTTCTATATTTTAAAATTTTATAATCGTTTTAAAAAAATCACAATGATCTGTCTATACAATTTAATAATATAAATATAAAATTATTTAATAATATTTAAAGATATTCAAATCATAATAATGATTAATTTATTGTCAAAATATTTTTTATCATAATTTTAAATATTTTCTCATATTATACTATCCGCATAAAATGTGTTAATATATTATTGTTGCATACAATACATAGTTGCTATTCGTTAATACTTCATAAATAATTTATAAATCTGTTAATAAATATACGTATATATATATATATATATATATATATATATATATATATATATGCGTGTGTGTGTTTGTTTATAAATTTTATTTATTATAAAATAAAAATATGAATTCTAAAACAAACCATTTTTCATTACATATTATAAAACAACTTACGAATTAAATCTTTCACATCAAAACTATACACAGCTTCCGGTCAATCTCATATAATACAATAATTTCAAATTCATAAATACACACACACACATAAAATCATAAATAAATATTAAAATTTGCATGCGTAACAAATGCAAATTTGTAATGTTTTCACGCTGAAAAAATTTCATGCGATCACTTTTCAGTTAATTATCGCGCTGAAAAAAAAATTTTGGAAAAATCGCACGTATGAAACGAACAATTTTCTTTATCTTCGTTTTTTTTTGTTATTTTTTTTATTTTTTCAGCAGAATAGCGTCGAACTAATATCTGAAAGAGCACTGAAACCGATTGATTTTTTTTTCGAACGATACTCGCGCTGAAAGATCAAAAACCGATATCGTAAATCGTAAATGTGAATCGTTAAAATATTCGTGTATAATAAACATGTGCAATTTTCACGTGCGTGGAATTTAATAACCGTGAAACAGGACACGCCACTACAAAATTAGATAATGTAAATTAATTATATAAAGCGTTTTAAAGCTATATAAAATATTTCAAAACGATATAGATCCACGTTTATAATTCGATATTTTTTCTATTTTAATACATTTTTGATATTTTTATTATTATTATAAAATTTCTATCAATTCATGCTCATATAAAAATGTATACAAATTTAATTTTCTTGAATTTAGTCGTTGATCGAAATAAATTATTTTTGTTCAAACTCGCGACTGCTGAGATTTATTGCTTCTGAAATATAATAGAAACATGTCAATCCAAGTTCTAGATGCAAAATAGATTCGCACTTAAACTAGGACAATTTGTCGAACTCGTGAATTGTTAACTTTAACATAGAAACTGCTCTTTAACTGTAACATGTATACAAAATTTATTTCTAAATACAATTCGTTTTTATTTCAACCTCTTTATAAATTTATTAATTAAAAATATAATAAATAAATTATTAGATTTCGTTTTAAATTTATTATAATAACAGAATATTCTGAATTACATATAATAAATAAAAAATATATATATTGCGCAATATTCGAAACATAAATATTGAATTGAGAACATTTCTATGTAATTATATATTATACTACGTAGCAAGTAACATTTAACTGCTAATTATGTAATATTTGATTTAACTTCGAAGTTAAATCACTTGTTGCAGAGTTGACCGTGCGGTTAAAATATCTAAAATAAACACACACACACACACGTTGCTTTTAAATGAGAAATATTAAATTTTAGATATGAGTAAAATTGAGACGCATGATGTTTTAAAAAAAAAAAATTCACACTGAATAAATTTCGCACTACAAAGTTTCAAATTTAGATTTTTATCTCGTATTGTAAAATGAAATATTATAGGCATAAATCATTAGCGAGAAAACTTAATAATAAATCACGATAAATGCGTAAGATCATAATATTGGTATAAATCAATAAAAGAAAATATATTGTTTGGTTTGTTTAAGTATATTAAAATATTTTCATTCGTTTTCATATTACATTATATTTATTATATATAGAGAGTGATTCAAAAAATATCAACATTAACAATATATAAATGCTGCTCATAAAAATCATTAATACATTGTTAAAATAATTATTAAAAATATATTAAACAATGTTAAAAGCATTAAATATATATATACTATTGTAATCACAAAGTAAGGTGAAATGAAATTATCATTTAAAACTCCTAGGAATTAGAAAGGTAGATAAATTGTAATTTTTTTTCTAGGTTGATAGGATTGTCTATAACATTTATCAAGCGTCTGTTTGTCAAAAGGTTTAACTATCTACAAATTACACGTGGTTTTACAATTCTCGTTTCCTTCATCACGATAATGCACCTTATATCATACTGCATTGATTTTTCGCGATTTTTTTGCAAAAAACTCGACTCATATCGTTTCACAACCACCGCATTCGCCTGATTTGGTTCCGTGCGACTTTTGGCTGTTTATCAAACTCAAAAGGCCAATGCGTGGCAAAAGTGCGTTTTATCGGACAAAGATTACTTTCAAGGGGATGAAATTGATTTGGAAGAATAAATAAAGAATTTACATTTTATAATCAAATTCACCTTATTTTTTGATCAGTGTTATATATTGTATATATGTAGTATGTGGAGAAAAACATATTTTTACTTTTACAGCAGTTGTAAATTTTTTCATTAAACATAAAACGAATAATTTGCGATAAGATGTTTTCTATTACAAAGTTGTATACGCTTACATTATTAAATTATAAAGAAATAATACATACTTTAAACGATAATATTTTATAAACATATTTATATTTCGTGTTATGACATTCATTAAATAACATTTATTCGATTTAAATTACGTAAATCTGAAACAATAAACTGAAATTTATATATATATATATATATATATATATATATATATATATATATATATATATTTCATCGACTTCCAGAAAAGAATTACATAATATATATATATATATATATATTTTCACAATATTTAACACCCTTGCCTTCATTACATCTAATTTAAACATTTTCAAATATATTCATATATATTAAAAAAACATTCTACATAATTTCTAAATATTTTTTTATAATATATTCCTAGTGGAATTGAAAAAATATTACTTTCCAAATAAATATCGGTCAAAAATACTGTAATATATATATATATATATATATATATATATATATATATATATATATATATATATATATATAGCAACAGTTCTGAAAAAAAATATTTAACAATTCTCCCTTTTGATTATTTTCATGCAGTTGTTCAGAACCGTTTTCAATAAATAAACAAGTTTTAACCGCTTGAAACGACCCTAATCCAATTTTGAACGTATAAACGTTTATAATATTTATACGACATCGTTTTTCTGTAATAACAATAATAATAATAGTAATAATGATAAATAAACGTATTCTTTTATATATAAAATATAATATATTTTTATATATGCTAACATTGCATTTCTATGCGAACAACATTACATCTTAAAAATGAAAAAAATAATATTTTGATTAAATTATTTTTTTTTTATATATTTTATAACCAATCACATTTTAATTCAAAAACTTTTTTTTCAACATATCTATTGAACAAATTTCCAAAGTCAATTTTTATTTTCAATACATCCCTATTTTTTGTGATAAAATACTATAAATATTTATTTTTCTTAAATTTTACGTTTTATTAAAGGATATTTCTCAATATCTATTTATATTATTTTACGGATCAGAAAAAAAAGTCTGCACTATTTATAATATGTTATAAGCAAATATATAATAACATTGAGAATACTGCCATATATATGATTATAAAAAATTCATAGACCACAAACATTTTTATTTTTTCATTAAAATACTCCCTTTGTACTCTAACCGCTTCATTTATTATAAATATTTGCCCCACCTGTTTTAAACATAAAATTGTATACAAATTAAACAAGAATATTTACACGTAATAAAATTCACAATGCAAATAAGCGACTATTCATATTTGATGTCATTTTAACTTGAATTTTTTATATGTAAATATATATATATATATATATATATATATATATATATATATATAATAAAAAGATCGCATTACATTATTAATGATGTAATCAATTGAATTCGTATAAATATAATAAGAAAATAAATTGATTTAAGATGGAATACAATATAATATTTTTAAAAAAAAACGTTCCGGGAATTTATTTATCTCATTATATTTGACAACTAAAATATGAAACGCAGATAAATTGTATGTAAATTAATTAATATTACTGATAAATTTCGATTAACTTCAGTCTCAGATGTTGAATTAATTCTAGTATTTACCGCTACAAATCGAATATATAATTGATACCGATCATGATATATATATATATATATATATATATATATATATAATTATAAATAGTTTATCCTATAATTAATTTCCACTACGTTGTTCTAAATTTGATTTCAATTAATTAATATTAAACATTTCGCGATACAATAATTATATTAAAATTAACATAAGTCAGTTTACAATAAAAAAAAATATGCGTATAGCTTAAAAAATTTATTACATTTAATAATTTATTATATATTATAAAAATAAAAACGTAATAAAAAAATTTGTATGAAACGCGATATTAAAAGATGCCGTTATTTTTATTGCAACGCTTTCATGCATATTAACTGTCTGAAAAATAACTTTTAGACATTTCAAAATTATGAAACATACTATAGTTAAAATTTATAATATATTTATAAAGTCAAAGTAAAGTAAAAAGTGTTTAACGATAAAAATGTGACTGTTATAAAATAATATTGTTCGATAATAAGAATATTATTTTTAAAATTTTATACAAAAAACCGAATTATATTTTCCTATTTTGAATCGATTCAGACTTTAATCATAATTTTCATACTACTTTTGGTCGTTATTGCAGGTTAACATCGTTTATTGTATACATTATTTATTATATTTAAATAGAAGAAAAAGTAATTAGTAATTGTCATAAAAATACTGTATAAATTGTTTCCTAATTATTTTGAAAATATACATATAAAAAAAATTAAATAAAGCTTTTTAAATAAGTCTCGCTTTTACTGTAACATACCGTATGTATTAAAAACTATATCATTAATAATGTTTGCGTGTTTAACTATTATTATTCAGATTACAAATCCGAGATGTCATTAATATAATATATATATATATATATATATATATATATATATATATATATATATATATAATATTTTTTTCACAATGAAAATAAAGTTATATTTCATAATTCTTTTTTATAAAATAAATATATTAAATCTTCTGAAAAAATATTAATAAATCAAATCAAAAATGTTTGCGTAAATAAATCTTTATTTATTTTTTTTATTTACGACATAAAACATATGGTTTAACTTTAAACGGCTAATTCGATATAAAGAGATTTAAAATTCTCGAATAGAAAACATCCGCTTCAATTTTTCGGCTGTTTTATTCGATAAATCTCGCATTTATTACGGGGCTTAGGCCGCAAATCTGTAAGATTGAAGCTTCCAATATATGTTTTTTTTTTTCGGAGAAAATAAACGTTAAAATAAAATACGACTTTTTAACTCTACAAATTCTATGAAAGAAAGAAAACGCTGTTTATTTTAGATTTATAGGCAATTTATATATTAGAATAATTTATAATATTACAATTTTAAATATTTAATTTATTGAAATATTGGCTATTGATAATATTGAAAAAAAAATTAGATATATTTTTCACAGAATATACTCACAAAAATCATACGAGTCGCGAGCACTCTGTCACACCAAAACGCGTTTTATGATGCGAAAAAAAATCGATATATAACACACTTCACACAATTAATTAAAACATAACTAATTATTATTAACAAAGTGTAATTATTATTTATAGTTTTTTATTTTTTTTTGTTTATATCAATATATAATATTTAATAGACGACAATAAATTAATATATTAATATATTGTAGTGGATTGCGGAAAAACTTTACCGGTAAATTGTCGGAAAATTTCCCGGAAAAACCGGCAATAACCGTCTGTTCACCGCGAGACTGCGACAACGACTGAAGTCCGATACTGTTTAACCGCCATTTAAATCGTCACACGAACTTTTCACTTCTTTTTCACCTATATATATATAATAATTGATAATTTTATAATATTTTTTCACATTTAATAAATACTTCAGATGCAAAACTATCGATTTCAATATTTTTTTATTATTTTTTTTTTACAATAAACTATGCAAATATTGTCAATTTTTCAAGACGAATGCTGATCGTGCGCATCGACCTATATATAATAACAATTTTTCAATTAGCTTCAGTTAAACATAAAGTTTCATTATAATTTTCCGGTCGACGGAAAATCTAGCCCGAAGAAAATTAGGAAAAAATTCTAATGATCATTCCTTTTCAGTGTCGAGCGACATTTTTTTTCTGATTCGTAGACGCTTTTGTGCAGCAAAAAAAAATTTTTTTTTCAGAAATTTCCACTGAAAAATCAACGTTTCGCAGAATAACGAGATAAAATTTTATTTTTTAAAATAATCTCGTAAAATTCCTATTTGATCTATTTATATATATACAATATATATATATATATATATATATATATATATATATATATATATATATATATATATATATCGAAATTATACGAACGAAAAAAATAGTATAATTAAAATATCAATTTAACAAGTCGACCCGTTAATAAAATTCGTGCATCGTAAATATTATATTGATTTTATTTTCTTATTCGATCTTCAAATATAAAAATCGACACTTTTTCGACATTTCATACTATTATAACGACGTCGTTTCGTATAAAATATACTGGAAATTAATATCCGTTATCCGTATTATTACGTATTTGTGCCGGCATCTGTTGCAAATCAACACATCAAGACTGTACAGTTTAAATATTTACAAGTCGGCACAGTTTTATATTACAAAGTATTGACATTGAAGATATCATCAATATTTTTTTTTTTTTTTTTTGACTTTCGTTCGAATCTGTTCTGGAGTCGTAAAAAATCACTACATTGAAAACGTGTCTGTAATCGTTAACACGTTAACGGCGGGGCGCTAGTGTTTAAATCTGTTTAATTTAAATGCAAATCGAGATCTAACAATATTAAGTAAAAAATGCCGTTGTTTATTTATATTAATCATACATGTGAAAATAATGTTATTTTATTATCGGAATATAAAAAATACTATCGACTCGTAATAAAATATTTATTGGAGTAAATAAAATATATGTGATATACGATTGTATTTCTCTGTATTTATTATATAATAACTTATTTTTATAATATTGAATAATAAAATCGCAGATAAATTGATAATATTCTTATAGTTTTATGCAATATTATGTGTATTCTTACTAGTGGACGAATTCGCACATGGGTCTACTTTCTGTATTAAATTATTGTAAACAGATACACAGATTTTTTTTCATAACAATTTAAATTCTATATCACATTATAATAATGATATAATTATTAATACTGATAAAATTTACAATGAATATTTCACTGTTTTAAAGTGAATTATATGTAACGTTGAATTAATTTTTTTTCTTATACTCTTTTCCGAAAAAAAAAACATTTTCTAAATATTTTTATTATATATTAATTAAAACAAATATATCATCAAAACGAATTTGAAATGAAAAAAAAATGTGCAAATATATTTGAATAGTAATTTAAAAATGATGACGTCATATGTGTGCGACTTGTATTAATTATTATCTTGATGAAAAATGACATACAAAGTCAAAAAAAAAATTAAAAAGTTAATCAATTTGACTCCTTAATAGTTCATTAATTTATAACGATTCTTATTTTTTTCATATTTAATTGTTCAAATTATAATATTTACATTTATGTTCAAAAAAAATACATTGAACAATAAATTTATATATATGTTCAAAAATGATATCGTGCATAATGGCAATTATTATAAATATTTTTATACCTTATATTTAACAGCTCAAATAGCAAAATAATAAATTACAAGAAAATAATAATAATAATAATAATAATAATAAATTCCAGATAAAAATAATTTCTAGAACAAAAATAAAAAAGATATACTATCGATAAATTTATTATATCGTTGTTGTCCGCATATTTAGCATTTTCATAGAAAACAAACACTATTTTACGAAAATATATTTATGCGACTTTCATGACATTTTCCATGACAAACAGAAACCGTTATGACTTTTCTCTGACAATATTTTTTTTACGCGGAAAATCCGAATATTTTTTTTTGTCGTAACGCGAAAAAAAAAACAACGTCATAAATATTCCTTATTGAATTTGCGTTCATTTTATAGAAATAATACGCATCTTTCAGTTGCTAAAAATTCTAAAATAAACAATATATATATATGTATGTGTGTGTGTGTGTGTGTGTAACTTCCTATAAATCTCAACACATCCGTTGTAAGTTCAGACTATTAATTGGCGTTACAACATCTTAGTATACAAACATACGCTAATCTCTCCTCCTCTCAAATCCACACATAATATATATATATATATATATATATATATATATATATATATACGTATTTAACTGCTATATAACAGTATTGATTATAAAATGAATTATGTAATTATAATACTAAAATATGAAATTTACCATTATTCGCATGTATTTTACACATTTTTAACACGTTGCGTGATGGTATGATATTTTTACGGTGACGGTTTAATGCGGCGATTGCGGTTTAGCTATTATTCATGAAACGTAAAAACTTCATCACATCTCATGATATTTTTTTTATTTATATCTTATATTGCGAATTTATTTTATTATTATTATTTTCGTTACGCAACAAACTAACTTCATATTCTGTATTAAAATCGAAATCTTGATTATTTTAATTGTAACCCAAAGTGGCCATTTGGAGATTTTCCAAAATTTTATATAGAATTTTAAAAAAAAAGTATATGTGCAATATTTTGTTGATATCGTTCAAAAAATATTATACTTCGTTTAAATAATATGTTCTATATTTTAAACTTTTATAATCGTTTTAAAAAAATCACAATGATCTGTCTATACAATTTAATAATATAAATATAAAATTATTTAATAATATTTAAAGATATTCAAATCATAATTATGATTAATTTATTGTCAAAATATTTTTTATCATAATTTTAAATATTTTCTCATATTAAACTATCCGCATAAAATGTGTTAATATATTATTGTTGCATACAATACATAGTTGCTATTCGTTAATACTTCATAAATAATTTATAAATCTGTTAATAAATATACGTATATATATATATATATATATATATATATATATATATATATATATATATATATATATATATGCGTGTGTGTGTTTGTTTATAAATTTTATTTATTATAAAATAAAAATATGAATTCTAAAACAAACCATTTTTCATTACATATTATAAAACAACTTACGAATTAAATCTTTCACATCAAAACTATACACAGCTTCCGGTCAATCTCATATAATACAATAATTTCAAATTCATAAATACACACACACACACACATAAAATCATAAATAAATATTAAAATTTGCATGCGTAACAAATGCGAATTTGTAATGTTTTCACGCTGAAAAAATTTCATGCGATCACTTTTCAGTTAATTATCGCGCTGAAAAAAAAATTAGGAAAAATCGCACGTATGAAACGAACAATTTTCTTTATCTTCGTTTTTTTTTTGTTATTTTTTTTTATTTTTTCAGCAGAATAGCGTCGAACTAATATCTGAAAGCGCACTGAAACCGATCGATTTTTTTTTCGAACGATACTCGCGCTGAAAGATCAAAAACCGATATCGTAAATCGTAAATGTGAATCGTTAAAATATTCGTATAATAAACATGTGCAATTTTCACGTGCGTGGAATTTAATAACCGTGAAACAGGACACGCCACTACAAAATTAGATAATGTAAATTAATTATATAAAGCGTTTTAAAGTTATATAAAATATTTCAAAACGATATAGATCCACGTTTATAATTCGATATTTTTTCTATTTTAATACATTTTCGATATTATTATTATTATTATAAAATTTCTATCAATTCATGCTCATATAAAAATGTATACAAATTTAATTTTCTTGAATTTAGTCGTTGATCGAAATAAATTATTTTTGTTCAAACTCGCGACTGCTGAGATTTATTGCTTCTGAAATATAATAGAAACATGTCAATTCAAGTTCTAGATGCAAAATAGATTCGCACTTAAACTAGGACAATTTGTCGAACTCGTGAATTGTTAACTTTAACATAGAAACTGCTCTTTAACTGTAACATGTATACAAAATTTATTTCTAAATACAATACGTTTTTATTTCAACCTCTGTATAAATTTATTAATTTGAAAATATAATAAATAAATTATTACATTTCGTTTTAAATTTATTATAATAACAGAATATTCTGAATTACATATAATAAATAAAAAATATATATATTGCGCAATATTCGAAACATAAATATTGAATTGAGAACATTTCTATGTAATTATATATTATACTACGTAGCAAGTAACATTTAACTGCTAATTATGTAATATTTGATTTAACTTCGAAGTTAAATCACTTGTTGCAGAGTTGACCGTGCGGTTAAAATATCTAAAATAAACACACACACACACACGTTGCTTTTAAATGAGAAATATTAAATTTTAGATATGAGTAAAATTGAGACGCATGATGTTTTAAAAAAAAAAAATTCACACTGAATAAATTTCGCACTACAAAGTTTCAAATTTAGATTTTTATCTCGTATTGTAAAATGAAATATTATAGGCATAAATCATTAGCGAGAAAACTTAATAATAAATCACGATAAATGCGTAAGATCATAATATTGGTATAAATCAATAAAAGAAAATATATTGTTTGGTTTGTTTAAGTATATTAAAATATTTTCATTCGTTTTCATATTACATTATATTTATTATATATAGAGAGTGATTCAAAAAATATCAACATTAACAATATATAAATGCTGCTCATAAAAATCATTAATACATTGTTAAAATAATTATTAAAAATATATTAAACAATGTTAAAAGCATTAAATATATATATACTATTGTAATCACAAAGTAAGGTGAAATGAAATTATCATTTAAAACTCCTAGGAATTAGAAAGGTAGATAAATTGTAATTTTTTTTCTAGGTTGATAGGATTGTCTATAACATTTATCAAGCGTCTGTTTGTCAAAAGGTTTAACTATCTACAAATTACACGTGGTTTTACAATTCTCGTTTCCTTCATCACGATAATGCACCTTATATCATACTGCATTGATTTTTCGCGATTTTTTTGCAAAAAACTCGACTCATATCGTTTCACAACCACCGCATTCGCCTGATTTGGTTCCGTGCGACTTTTGGCTGTTTATCAAACTCAAAAGGCCAATGCGTGGCAAAAGTGCGTTTTATCGGACAAAGATTACTTTCAAGGGGATGAAATTGATTTGGAAGAATAAATAAAGAATTTACATTTTATAATCAAATTCACCTTATTTTTTGATCAGTGTTATATATTGTATATATGTAGTATGTGGAGAAAAACATATTTTTACTTTTACAGCAGTTGTAAATTTTTTCATTAAACATAAAACGAATAATTTGCGATAAGATGTTTTTTATTACAAAGTTGTATACGCTTATATTATTAAATTATAAAGAAATAATACATACTTTAAACGATAATATTTTATAAACATATTTATATTTCGTGTTATGACATTCATTGAATAACATTTATTCGATTTAAATTACGTAAATCTGAAACAATAAACTGAAATTTATATATATATATATATATATATATATATATATATATATATATATATATATATATATAAATATATATTTCATCGACTTCCAGAAAAGAATTACATAATATATATATATTTTCACAATATTTAACACCCTTGCCTTCATTACATCTAATTTAAACATTTTCAAATATATTCATATATATTAAAAAAACATTCTACATAATTTCTAAATATTTTTTTATAATATATTCCTAGTGGAATTGAAAAAATATTACTTTCCAAATAAATATCGGTCAAAAATACTGTAATATATATATATATATATATATATATATATATATATATATATATATATATATATATATATATATATAGCAACAGTTCTGAAAAAAAATATTTAACAATTCTCCCTTTTGATTATTTTCATGCAGTTGTTCAGAACCGTTTTCAATAAATAAACAAGTTTTAACCGCTCGAAACGACCCTAATCCAATTTTGAACGTATAAACGTTTATAATATTTATACGACATCGTTTTTCTGTAATAACAATAATAATAATAGTAATAATGATAAATAAACGTATTCTTTTATATATAAAATATAATATATTTTTATATATGCTAACATTGCATTTCTATGCGAACAACATTACATCTTAAAAATGAAAAAAATAATATTTTGATTAAATTATTTTTTTTTTATATATTTTATAACCAATCACATTTTAATTCAAAAACTTTTTTTTCAACATATCTATTGAACAAATTTCCAAAGTCAATTTTTTTTTCAATACATCCCTATTTTTTGTGATGAAATACTATAAATATTTATTTTTCTTAAATTTTACGTTTTATTAAAGGATATTTCTCAATATCTATTTATATTATTTTACGGATCAGAAAAAAAAGTCTGCACTATTTATAATATGTTATAAGCAAATATATAATAACATTGAGAATACTGCCATATATATGATTATAAAAAATTCATAGACCACAAACATTTTTATTTTTTCATTAAAATACTCCCTTTGTACTCTAACCGCTTCATTTACTATAAATATTTGCCCCACCTGTTTTAAACATAAAATTGTATACAAATTAAACAAGAATATTTACACGTAATAAAATTCACAATGCAAATAAGCGACTATTCATATTTGATGTCATTTTAACTTGAATTTTTTTATATGTAAATATATATATATATATATATATATATATATATATATATATATATATATATATATATATATATATATATAATAAAAAGATCGCATTACATTATTAATGATGTAATCAATTGAATTCGTATAAATATAATAAGAAAATAAATTGATTTAAGATGGAATACAATATAATATTTTTAAAAAAACGTTCCGGGAATTTATTTATCTCATTATATTTGACAACTAAAATATGAAACGCAGATAAATTGTATGTAAATTAATTAATATTACTGATAAATTTCGATTAACTTCAGTCTCAGATGTTGAATTAATTCTAGTATTTACCGCTACAAATCGAATATATAATTGATACCGATCATGATATATATATATATATATATATATATATATATATATATATATATATATATATAATTATAAATAGTTTATCCTATAATTAATTTCCACTACGTTGTTCTAAATTTGATTTCAATTAATTAATATTAAACATTTCGCGATACAATAATTATATTAAAATTAACATAAGTCAATTTACAATAAAAAAAAAATATGCGTATAGCTTAAAAAAATTTATTACATTTAATAATTTATTATATATTATAAAAATAAAAACGTAATAAAAAATTTTGTATGAAACACGATATTAAAAGATGCCGTTATTTTTATTGCAACGCTTTCATGCATATTAACTGTCTGAAAAATAAGTTTTAGACATTTCAAAATTATGAAACATACTATAGTTAAAATTTATAATATATTTATAAAGTCAAAGTAAAGTAAAAAATGTTTAACGATAAAAATGTGACTGTTATAAAATAATATTGTTCGATAATAAGAATATTATTTTTAAAATTTTATACAAAAAACCGAATTATATTTTCCTATTTTGAATCGATTCAGACTTTAATCATAATTTTCATACTACTTTTGGTCGTTATTGCAGGTTAACATCGTTTATTGTATACATTATTTATTATATTTAAATAGAAGAAAAAGTAATTAGTAATTGTCATAAAAATACTGTATAAATTGTTTCCTAATTATTTTGAAAATATACATATAAAAAAATTAAAATAAAGCTTTTTAAATAAGTCTCGCTTTTACTGTAACATACCGTATGTATTAAAAACTATATCATTAATAATGTTTGCGTGTTTAACAATTATTATTCAGATTACAAATCCGAGATGTCATTAATATAATATATATATATTTTTTTCACAATGAAAATAAAATTATATTTCATAATTCTTTTTTATAAAATAAATATATTAAATCTTCTGAAAAAATATTAATAAGTCAAATCAAAAATGTTTGCGTAAATAAATCTTTATTTTTTTTTTTATTTACGACATAAAACATATGGTTTAACTTTAAACGGCTAATTCGATATAAAGAGATTTAAAATTCTCGAATAGAAAACATCCGCTTCAATTTTTCGGCTGTTTTATTCGATAAATCTCGCATTTATTACGGGGCTTAGGCCGCAAATCTGTAAGATTGAAGCTTCCAATATATGTTTTTTTTTTTCGGAGAAAATAAACGTTAAAATAAAATACGACTTTTTAACTCTACAAATTCTATGAAAGAAAGAAAACGCTGTTTATTTTAGATTTATAGGCAATTTATATATTAGAATAATTTATAATATTACAATTTTAAATATTTAATTTATTGAAATATTGGCTATTGATAATATTGAAAAAAAAATTAGATATATTTTTCACAGAATATACTCACAAAAATCATACGAGTCGCGAGCACTCTGTCACACCAAAACGCGTTTTATGATGCGAAAAAAAATCGATATATAACACACTTCACACAATTAATTAAAACATAACTAATTATTATTAACAAAGTGTAATTATTATTTATAGTTTTTTATTTTTTTTTGTTTATATCAATATTGTCAATTTTTCAAGACGAATGCTGATCGTGCGCATCGACCTATATATAATAACAATTTTTCAATTAGCTTCAGTTATCGTTAATAACATTTCAACATGCTCAATTGTTGATTAATCCTAGAATAAATAATCGAATAATAATAATAAATCATTAATTCACCTGTGATCCATCGATTTATATACCATATATATAAATTTCTATTTAGTTTCTTAATTTTTTTTTATCGCATATATATTTTATGAAATTCTTTTAATGGATAAACGTTATCACAAAGTTCTTTTCTTTAGAAATACATATAATATTAAAAAAATAAAGTTAAATATTTTTATAAATTTTATTTAATATTAAATATCGAAATTTTCTTTACGATAATTATGCAATATTTTGAACGCTTATTTTCTATTTATAGAAATTAATGTGAAACTATCTAATATAATTATCGCAATTCAAGTTAGTCCTTTATATTATATAAATATATTAACCTTTATATATCATTGTATGTCAACTTTATATTCCGTCTGGGAATTCCAATCGCTTTAATGTCTCCTTCGATTTAGTCTTCATATTTTTCTTCGGAATATCTTCGTTTTCGTTTTATTCCTGGTTTATCTAAAAAGGCGGTATTTGGTTAACTCCTTATCATCCTTTCGGAAAATGTGACTTATTTCTATGAGCACTGACATTTTGATTTTTCTTATCTATTTCACTTTTGTATATTCAAAAAATATATATATATATTTTTAATTTAAAAAAAAAAACTATTCATGAAAAATATTGCAATTGTTGAAAATGTTTCATTTCAGATATAATTTAAAATAATGATCGAATAAAATATTTTTAATATTAAAAAAAATATATTTTATATATAAAATCTCAATATATTTTATTAATAATATTTCTAATATTTAAACAAAATTTAAATTTATATATAAATGAAACTGTTTAAACATAAAAAACGTAACGAAAACAATGAATTTAACGAATTAAACTGTGAATTATAAAAGCATTAACGTATGTATTTTCACAGAAAATATATCTAATTTTACTAAATTTTCCACGATATATATATATATATATATATATATATATATAATCTCAATTCAAACTTCAATAAAATTATCTGATTCGATGTGAAATTTCGATATTTTTCTATATACATTCCGAACATCTGTTCTGGAAACGTTCAAAATTTATATAATAATTCACAATATATATATATTATAATAATAATTCACATGAAACGAAATGTACTACATTATTTTACATCACGAAAAAACTCGAATATTCCAATATGTATAATAAAATATGAGATTTTCAATATTTTACTAGCAAACAGACAAATATTCTGATTCGAATATGCAATCCAACAAACTTGTGAAAATTTTATCAATACATTTTTCAATATTAAAATTATTGCATTTGAAATATACGTAGTTCAATATATATAAAAATATATTTAAATATATTTTTATATATGAAATTATTTTTTTAGCTTATAAATTGATTGATAATAATGATAATATAATTTTTTGGAAGCAACAAAAGTATTAAACAATTTAAAAATTTTACAAATATATACAGAAATGATTATAGAAATGTAAAAAAAAATAATCAACATATCCTTATATGTTTCTGGATAATATTAAATATGCAAGTGTTTATAGATTAAAATATTATTTTATGATATATAATATATATATATATATATATATATATATATATATATATATAAAATCTGGAAGTCTTAATATCTTTATTGATCAGTATATTCTATTTAACTTGAATAAAACGTAAATAACTATGCATAAATTTTTTTTTCATTTAAAGTCATACAAAAAAAACGACTATTAATTCTTGATTTTTATATTAATGAATTATTTTATAAATCAATATTTATTTACTGTTGAATTCAACGATCGTAAATACTTTTTTTTTGTTGATATAAAACATGTTTTTTTTCTTATATTATTTATGTTATACGTTTACGTTTAACGTTATTATTTACAGTTGTGCTTTTAATACTTTGAAACGTGTAAAATGCATGTATTAGATGTGTCGGAAAAATCGTGATTTTTCCATCGTATTATTGTAAATATAATATTACTACTAATACAATATTCTGAAAGTAAGGTTTCAATCCAATAGAATTTTCTTATAATACGATCGTGTTATAACGCGAAATGCATTTATATTACTTTTTCTATATTCTACATAACACGGTGTTCAAAAAATATAATTTTATAAATAATATATTTATTTATCGCTTCGTAGTTATAAATTCGAAATTCAGATATATTTATTCACAATTTTAATTCAATGATAAAATTAATATTATATTTTAAAATATTAATAATAAATAATATAATGAAATATAAAAATTATTTTATTATAATTTTAACGAATAAAGTATAAAATTTTTTGTGTGGCAAACTCGCTTTGAAAAATATAATTATAATTAAAAAATAATATAGTAACATTATCGGTATAAAATTTAAGTTGACTATTGATTACATTTTTTTATATAAAAAAATTAATTATTATAATTAAAAATCGATATTTACACAAAATTCTTTTCATATATTGATTACGCATAAAATTGTACGAAACATTTTTTTTTTTATTATAATTTAACAGTGTATCGAAAAATTTAGATATATCAAGAAATATTTTAGATTTTTTAACGCAACACGTAGACAAACAACGAGCCGCAATTTATATTTTTTTATTTAATATTCGAAAATAAAGAAAACGATAATAAAATCGAAATCGTTTTTCCGAAGGTTGCTTCGTTATATATAAAAAAAAATTGAAAATTGCAATACCCTATATCGCGATATACATTTTCACACGAAAAACCGCTCATTTTACGTCTGAAAATATAAAAAAAAATCTTTTTTTCATTTTTTAACGAAATCAATTGTTCACCCGAATATAAATGAATAAATAAATAAATAAATAAAATGAGCAAATTGAACGTCATTGAAGATTGAAGTTCCATTAAATTTATGACCGATTCGATTTTGATTGAATTGACCGAAACCGAGAAAAACGATAACAAAACAAAAAGGCTATAAAAAAAATAGTGTTTAATTCCATTTTGACAATTATCACGATAATGTTGTTTATCAATAATGAAAAGAAAAAAAATGATGTGACAATAAAATTTTCGTTAAAGTTTATTGTCTAAAAATCGAATTATTACAGTGATATTGAAATAAAAATTGACTTTTCAAACTCTTATTTTATAAAATATATAATATAATATATTTATAAATCTTGTTCGACTTGGAATAAATTTGATCGAAATTCTAAAATATATATAAATATATTTTTTATTATTTTATATTGACGTCTTTCGTTCGAAAGACGAAAAACGTCGTATATTATTTTATCAATGATAAAAAAAAATAAATAATAAAAAGTTAACAACTCGATGTTGTAAAATATTACAAATTAACTAAATATATAATATATGAAAATCTAAATAAACTAATGATTGTTTTATATTCATTTCATCGAAATCGAAGTAAATTAAATACAATTATATCAAAAAAATCTAACTATTTTTAACACTTAACCTGTCGGATACAAAATAATTCGATTTTAATTTCAAAAAGTAAGATGAATTTGTTTATAAAATGTAAATTATTTTTTATTTATTATAACGTACTTTTGACAACGCATTTTCCAGTCCTCGAAACAGTCGGAGTAGTCTTTTTCCGGTATAGCCTTCAAGACCTTCTAAGATTCGGTTTTTATCTCCTCAATCGTGTCAAAACGGCGTCCCCACATTGGCTTTTTGAGTTTGCTGATATAGCCAAAAGTCGCACGGAGCCAAATCGGGCGAATAAGGTGGTTGCGGAACGATATGGCAAATATTATTTAAAATATATATATGAAAGGAAAATTAAATAGATTAAAAAAAATAAACGAACAAAATATATTTCGAAAAGTTAAAAATAAACCTAATGATTAAAAATAATCTAATGGTTTGAATGAGAGAAAGAGAAAAACCGAAAATAAAATCAACGCGTTTGATTAACGAAACGTCGTAAAGCGTCCGGGACGAAATTAAATTTTTAGACTGGTCGGAAAATTAATTTTCCGATTCAATTTTCCGCGCGCGACGCCGTCTCACACAAATAAACAACGTCTATCGTGGAAAAAAAAGGAAAAACTTCGCGCGTCAAAATCGCAAAACGCCTTCAGTTCACGCAAAACGGCGACTTTTCCGACTTTTCCGCATATTTCGACGGAGTGCGCGCGACGTTTTTCGCGCCGTGGAAAAAAATAAAGTTTTCCGATTAAAGCACCGCGAACCGATTTTCTTTTGTTCCGTCTTTTATTTTTCCGCTTCTATCTTTCCGATCGCACTTTTATCGGTACATCGGAAAAACTTTTCTTCGCAAACTTTTTAATTATAAAAATACTAAAGAAGAATAAATTTGTTTCTTTTTTCTTAATATACCATATATATCTTATAATATTAATTAATAATTATATTCATTTTTTTAAATTATTATTTATTTATCCACATTTAGATATTTAGTAATAAAAAATTATTTTATATTTATATTGAAAAAATAATATTTTTAACTATATATATATTTAAATTTTATGTATTTTAACTAAAAATTTAACTTTTATATGTATTTTACAAAGAACCTATATCAGTGATTCCCAAAGGGAAATCGTTTCTATTTAATTACGGCCATAATAAATCTTACTATTTAAAAAAAAAGTTGTGTATTTATTTTCACAAATAAAATGAAAAAAATGTAGTTTAAAACATTCAATACTAATATATATTAAATATAAAATCAATAATAAAAATAAAAAATATTTCATTATTAACTAATTTTTTTTTCAATAAACAAGAAATCACAATCATTTTATATATAGAATTTTAAATTAATAAAATCCAAAAAAAATATTTCACCAATTATTTTATCATATATAATATTAAAACGAAAGACGCATTTACATTTAGATTATATTACGTCGTCTGCGATAAATTGCGTTACCATTTCAATCTCGTCGAATATCGCACGATATACGTGTATTATTATTTTTTTCCCTATTTTATATAGCACATAGAAATTTCGGGAATCGAGCACAAAAAGCACTATAAAATTGTATTATAGAATAATCCCTTTAATGTACAAGCGTGGGTTGCAAACGGACCACATCTAAATTATATCAACCCTCTACACACACACACACAGATAAACTATTAAAGGTCAAGCCTTAATATATAATAATAAATGTACGAATGGTTTTAACTGACTAAATTACTGACGCCTTGTTTCGATCATTAACTATGAAATTTATTAAAGATGAGAAAATACTGGTTATCTTCGTAGTCTAAAGGTTAATTTCTCATATAAAAGCAGATGATCTATTTTTATTAAAAAAATATATTTATAAATTAAATTTTAAATTATTGATTATATATATAATAATATTTCATATTACTGTTTTATACTATAATATTCAACTTTTATTAAAATTAAGTATTTACAAACTGTCTGTAAATATTTACCATATACAACACTGTGATCAAAAAGTAAAGTGAATTTGTTCATAAAAAATGTAAATTCTATATTTATTTTTCCAAATCAATTTCATCTTTTTCAAAGTGATCCCCGTCCGATATATTATTTTTTCATTTTCCATATTTTTAATAAATATAATTTCCAAAAAAAAAAATTAAATTTTAATACGTATATTTAATTGCGAATTTTGAAAAATGATTCAGACTATCAAAGAACTTGGTCACTCCTGATATATAAATATATATATATATATATATATATATATATATATATATATATATATATATATATATATTAATATTTTCATTGATATTATATTTTTGAAACATCCTGTGCGTATTCACAAAGTCGAACCGAAACATTTCCGCACTTGTACTTAGAGAAGAACCATTTGCGGTTACAAAACGTCCCCATGTTCGACACGAAACATCCCTTAAAACGCGATATTGCGATTTTCGGAACGGCAACCCTTTCCGACGACAATATATCGTAATTTTTTCGAGATTGGTTCAAATCCCGAGTCGCAAATTTGACATTGTTCCATCGTCCTATAACAATATGAAGAAAAATTTTCGTCAAATATACGCAGCAATGGGATTAGAAATAACCCACAACGACAATTTGAAAATGATGACGAATCGCCGCCTTGTCATCTAATCTGACATACGGATAAAAATATCAATATCTAATATATATATATATATATATATATATATATATATTGTATAAAATAATCTCGATAAAACTAATGCGATATGAATTTATTATATAGGATAATATATTAATCGTAATTATAAATAAGAAGCTTTTCTTGCAATTACACGCTTTCCAAGTTTTCCACTATATATATATATATATATATATAGTATAAAATGCAAAATAGCTTATTAAATTATAAAATAGTTATAAAACTTTCTACATAATGTATAATATTATATTCAATCAAATAACACATTCAATATCATCCTGAAGTATTTTTAACTAATGATTTACGTTCAAGTTGAAATAAATTTTTCAAATATATAAATATTTTGTCACAATAAAATAGCGAATCGAATCTTGATAAAATGACGATTAATTATATATATACATATATATATATATATATATATATATATATATATAAAGTATTAGTATAAATTATAATTTTCGATTATACAGTTCTACTACTGTGTTAACGTACTGTGTACACAATTTTGACTTATTAAAATATTTCAATGTTTTCACGAAGAAATGAAATCAATCGGGAAACCTGAAGCTGAAGCAAAGACCGCATAATTAAATTTCAAAGGTTTATAACAGTCTGAAAACTATTTCTACTTAACGTTCTCGAGCGATGCTTAAACTTTAACCGCAACAACTCAATTATAAATACGATGTGAAGTACATATTCTATTCATTAAAATTGCTATATATATATATATATATATATATATATATATATATATATATATATATATATATATGTATATATATATATATATATATATATATATATATATATATGTATATATATATATATATATATATATATGTATATATATATATATATATATATATATATATAATATTTTTTTATGTAAATTCATCATTTTTCTTCGAACCTCGCAGGAAATTAAAATATGCATATCGGATTTTGCGACTTATATTATTATATATCATAATAATATATTAATATATATATATATATATATATTATTTTTGACGTCAATCAAGATTATTTTGCATATTAATCTCATATTCTTCGAATTGTTGATTAATAACATTTTTTCGAACACAGGAAGTATAAATATTTAAAAATGAATTAATTTTTTTATATTCACATTATAATCGACAATTTGAATAATAATACTAAAAATATTTAATAAAAATTTTGATCTACGCAAATGCTGAATAATCGTTCTGTGTATATATTATATATATATTTTTTTTTTATAAATCGTAAATATTTAATTTCAAATCCATTACTCTATTGTGATTTCTATAAATTCTTTAATTTTTTTTTCTATATAATAACCGGACTGTGATGATTGTTACCATAATATGTAGGTTAATTTGATATAAAACAGGTTTTATTTTAAATTTTATATTTAAATATAAGACGTGTTGCTGATTTATAAATAGACTTCAAAAGTGCTCTAAATTACAACTTTATCAAAAAATGTGTGTGTGTGTGTGTGTGTGTATGTGAGATTAACCTTGAATATATGTTTACATTAATTCGAAACAAATTCACGTCACGACCCAATTTAATGTCTCAATAATTAACCTTTTCGACGACCCAAGCCACGTCTTAATTCTCATATATTAAATGAGAAACGGCGTCAAAAGTTCGCCCGCGATCTCAATAGGCGCACGCGCGCGCGCACAATTGATTAATTAATTAATTAATTAATTAATTAATTGATTGATTGATTAGCCGTACGCATAAATCGATGGGTGATTAATTCGCGTGCCCGTTATCACGTCAGATTATCCTGGCCGATGTTAACGAACGGGACGAAATGATGACACTTTTATCGAATTTTCGGCTATAAAATTAATTGTAGCGTTACGCACACACAAATTCGTTTACGTCTAATTGCGGTGATTCAATTCGGCAACGCGTAATCGTAATAATTGCGACAGATGTTCTCAACTTTTTTGATTGCGAGTCGCGCGACGCAGCTATTTCGATTTCTTCTCGCCGATGATAACGACTTTAACTATATCTAAACGCTTAATTTACTATTAGAAATAATTTTAAATATTGTTCTATTTATTGTAAATCAAAATATTAATGCATGTAAAGCATGGAACATTATCTCAAGTTCAAACCCGTGACCTGCCAAAATAAATAAGCAAACATGCACGTTATCACGGAACCACAACGAACAACCTATTATTATAATTGTTTGCATATAATTATCACAATCTTCCATATGGTGTTTCTATATTGTGATATATAGCAATAAGTAACTGTCAACCTTTCTCATAAATAAATAAATATATAATAAAATACAAACAAATTTATTAAAAATAATATGAAAAGTATACAAAATATAATAAATACTGTTAATAATTATAGTATAATCACCATAATTTATATTGTAGATAAAATTGATACATAATTCTACCGACTTTTGTGAACATAGTGTGCTAATTTACTAACGTCAATTATTGTTGAAATACTTTTACAACGCTCATGTTAATTATTGCACATTAGTGTAAAGAGGCATGGAATAATTATTTAACATTTCTTCACCGCATAATAATTTCTAAGCCACATTCACTGCTCATAATGCTTTCGTTCGTTGCCAAGAAATACTAAAACATCGCATTTTAAGCAATAAATAAATCGTCGTATATGTTCATGACTAAATAATGTTATTATAAAAGATAACGAAACAATAAATATTAATGCATCGTTCCAAATCCGCTACAATTCTTTAAATACCTCATATACAATTATTATAATTATAATAATTTTAAATATTAAAATATATATATATATATATATTAAAAATAAAATGTCGACTTAAAAAAGAATTTCAATAAATGTGTATATATATATATATATATCAAAGATTTTATTTGTGACATTTAACGAATGTAATAAAATACGAAACGAAAAACTTTGTTTATCGCTAAATCAGAAAAACGTGAACTACGACGAAATTCTAACTAGTAAAAGTAATGTTGTTGTTTTCGTGCTTCCTATTAGCAATTTATCTTCGTACGCACATACAATATTATAAACTTGAGATCGTCAAACTCGTATTGCATACGAAATACGCCGTCTCTTTCTAGCGAACGCGTTCAATATATCTCCGTCTCGCTCGCAATTATCCGACTTGTCTTAACGATATAACTTACGACAAACGTAAAAACAAATAAAAAATCTACACACACACACACAACAATAATAATAATAAATTCATTTTATGTAAATATATCAAATACATATATATATAAGACATGACGATGGATAGACGTCGTTCGGGTGACGCCGAATATTTTTTTTTCAACCCTTTCAATATATCAAAGAATACGTCTGTTGTGTGTGCGTGTGTAATTATGTCGTCGGATGTGAACCATCAATCTTTTGTAAACTGATACGATGCCAAAAATGTTCGTGTACTGTTAACGCATTGTCGACACCGTTGATTGATGTTGACTGTTTTTATTCTTCGACATTTTTTTTTTCTATATGACTTCAAAATTAATAAAACGCATAATAATAATTAATCTAAATAGAACGAATAGTGGTCTATCGATGTATGATAAATAATAAAAATATTTTTCTATAGAAGTATCATATTTTTTTTTTTTTTTTTTTTTGGTAAAAGCTAACGAACTGAAAACGGGATATCGAAACGAAATTTAATTTTGTCCACTTCATTTCCGATTCTCGTCTTCGGATGTTTCCGATCGAAGAAAAAAGAAAGTGTGACGTTGTCGCAATGGTGACTTTTAAAATTTCATTATCAAAGTTGAATCATTATAGAGTGATGGGAGATGAAGGGGGCTAAAAATTAATTTCACCATCCCCTTGTTTTCGATACGAAAATTCGTTAGCACTTTATAGACCAATAATAATAATAATAATATTGATAAAGCCATGTTTACGCAATACGTCAAGCTGGCTTCCTATTTCTAATCCATTGCCAATAAATGAATATTGATTTATATCTGTGCGTTATATTTTTATTTTGCTCGCCGTTTTTATGGCTCATTGCTATCGTCCACTTATCAAAACAAAAAAAAAGCAATTTATATGTGTTTTCGAAAAATATCTATAAAAAAAATTATTATGCCATCCACTTGAATCAATTGCTGTCAATCGCCATTGCTATTTTTTATATATATATGAACAGAAGCAGATTGATTTTGGAGTCTGACTTCAAAAAGGTTCCATAAAACTCAACTTTTTAATATAAATAAACTGCTATACATAAATATTTTATGAGATATAAAACATTTATTATATCAACTCAATTGTCTCAATACTTATTAGCTATACTATGATATTTTAACCAATTGTATGTTTTCTATCTTGCTTCTTTTTTTTTTGATATGTTTCATTCTTAAACTTAGTGCACTAACTCATACTTATTTTGAAATAAAAAAAACCTGACCCAGTTAAAAATAAGTTTTGAACCGTTGCTGGAAATTTTGCTAGTTCGCTTTTCACTATATACATATTCACTTTTAAACAGTGTAACATATAGATTAAGAAAGAAAACGGAAACGTGTTGAGTTAAAACAAATAGCACACCATTGTCTTCAGTTCTCTGCACAATTAATCCAATAGAACCGTCCCGCCGGCAATGTGTTAAATAGCGACGCGTCCCTTTCGACAATCCGGCGTCGAATTTCTTCCTTCCTTTTTCCAGCTTTATAAACGGTAATTTGTGACCGCTTTTGTCCTTTACGATTTTATCTTTTTTCCCCCCTCCCCCTCCCCTCCTTTCCTTTCTCTTACGCCGAAATATACGAAAAATCCGTTCGGTGAAAAAATAAATATAGTAGGAAAAACCTGTCGTTCGCTTTCACGTTCGCGTCTGAAAAAAAAAAACAAAAGAAAGAAATGAAAAGAAGTGGAAAAACTTAACCGTCGAGAACAAATCAAAAATCCAATTAAGAAAAAGGATACGTCGAGAAAATCCCGCACTGTTAAAATGTCCGATCCCAGTGTAACTAAATCGAAGCGTCGCTTAAATGAAATTGTGTATTACGTAAAACGTCGTATTCATAGAAACTGGTGCGGTTTTACAACGTTAACCTTTTGTGTTCAGCTTTATATAAAGGATACAACGGACTTAATCTTTATATGTTTAGAACTGATGCTCGAAAGCGTGGGCATTATGAATAATATCCCATTTATGAGTGTACATTCTTACTATATATATATATATATATATATATATATATATATATATATATATATATATATATATATATATATATATATATATACATATATATATATATATATATATATATATATATATATATGTATGTATATATATATACATGTATATATATATATATATATATATATATATATATATATATATATATATATATATATATACTAAATATTGACATTGTCCTATTATATCCTATCGCATGTATTGCACTCGTCGATTATTTTCATCTATTGTATCCAATAATGCGAAAAACGGTCATTCTTATAATACGATAGTTTAATATATATATATATATATATATATATATATATATATATATATATATAATATTTTATCCTTATTAACGTCGTATAATAGTTTCGTTGAAATATAAAAATTGATATTTAACAGACATTTTCGAAATTGTATTTCATAATACATAATATTTATTCGATCATTATAAAAAAATTATACGGGCAAGTGGCGAATTTTATATATTGGGTCCACTTGTTAATCAAGCATGCTCAATTTATAGCCTATAAACCAGTGATACTCTGTTAACGGCCCTTGAACTACTTTGTGAGGTCTACTTATTAGATTTCAGCTGAAATCATTGAGGCCTTTTATAATAATTGTAAAAATATTTTTTTTTTAATTTATAAATAATAACCTTTTTTATTTATTGCACGAAATAGTAATCGTCTATTTAGTCTAAATTAATCGATATGAATTATATTAATATAAAATATAAAAAAGATGTTTATCATTCGATCAGAAAATAAATTTAATACCACTGCTATAAATCGATATATAGATTGATTATTAAAATTCCACACATTATTCATATGATTCTTTCAGATTTTAGATATAAAATTCTTTTTCTAAGAGTTCTGTGTACTGAAAAATAATGTACAATATTACAAAAAATATTAATGAATATTTCAGAGATTTTCAAGCACTTTTTACTATGTTTATTTAATGACGTTCTCAATTTCCTTTCTAAGAATCATCATAACAAATTCGATTTCTTATTCAGTATCGATAACGAAATTCGACTACAAAATCAGTGTATACATATAAAAGAAAGAAATAAATTTATGAAACAAAGGCCAATTTTTTACGACCATGAACGAACCGTAGTAAAAATCGCAACAAGTCTAATATATAACAAGAGTGACAAAAAAAAGCCTTACAGTCACTTTCACGTACCGTCGACGTCACTGCGGACAGATAAATCGGCGAAATCGGAAAGGCCTGACTTCGCGCCCGAAATTTCCGATTCCGACGTTTTACGACGACCATTTTTCCGACGACGACCGAAGAAAGATAACGAGAGGAAACACGAGTCGTCTACGCGAAAAGCGAAGAAGGGGAAAAACCGAAGTTTTTCCGGACGTGTTGCGAAAATGACGAGAGAGGAAAAAAAAGTAAGAACCGGATACGATACGGACTTCATTATGCGCGCTTAGCTGGCACTTTTTTTTTTTACTTCCGTTTTTATTACAAATGGAACATATATATATATATATATATATATATATATATATATATATATATATACACTACTGTGATAAAAAGTAAGGAAAAATTGTTATTTAAAACTCCCGGGCATTAGGAAAGCAGGTAAATAGTATTTTTTTCCTAGGTTGGTAGGACTGTCTATTAACATTTACCAAGCATCTGTTTGTCAAAAGGTTTAATTATCTCCGAGTTACATGTGTTTTTACAACTCTTGGTTCCTTCATCACGATAATGCACCGTGTTATACTGCATTGGTTCTTCGCGACTTTTTTGCAAAAAACTCGACTCGTATCGTTTCGCAACCACCGTATTCGCCTGATTTGGCTCCGTGCGACTTTTGGCTAGATCAGCAAACTCAAAATACCAATGCGGGGACGCCGTTTTGATACGATTGAGGAGATAAAAACCGAATCGAAGAAGGTCTTGAAGGCTATACCGGGAAAAGACTATTCCTACTATTTCGAGGACTGGAGAAAGCGTTGACAAAAGTGCGTTTTATCGCACGGGGATTACTTTGAAAAGGATAAAATTGATTTGAAATAATATATAAAGAATTTATATTTTATAAATTTACATAAATTATAAATCTACTCCAAAAATATAATAAAAAATGTAATAGGAAATCATTTAAAAATTATAATCAAATCATAAAAAATAATATGTTTATTTATATACAAAATATACTATTTATATAAACAACGAAACTCCGAACAATACGAAGTTGGTTTGAACATTTTAATTAAAATATCCATACGAATGAAGTACATCAAATTCATCCCGTTTAAAATGAACAATATCAAGTACACAGAAAACCTTTCTTCTCTGATACACAATGACCAAAATTAATCATTTCCATTATATTAGAAAATAACTCAATAATATTAACCGACAACGTATATAGAAAGCGTTAATAAATCAAATATATGACTTGATTTTTAACATTTTTTTTTTTGATAAATTATTATAATTTATATATTACATAATGAAAGTATTTTGTATGATTTAACATTATCTATAAGCAATATAAGGTTGTTCATCGTCATAGATTCTCCGTATTTTGTCCTAAAATGATGTCAATAAATCGACTTTATGGCGTCAATCTGGTTTATTTTATCTCACTTCTCATCCCACCCTGTATAAGCCGTGAACGCCCTTATATGATTAATTAATTATCACTTTGAAAGTAATTTCGTATATCGTAAATATTGATTTGCACTCATTTCACTTTAATAGTCTAATTATTATTTTTTTTCTTTATTATATACTATATATTTTTTTTCATAAACGTTATTAAATAATACATAATTATAATATATGATATAATAATTTAAATTGTAAAATTGACAATATTGCTTAACTTTTATTTTTATATTTTAACATTAAATATATTATAAAAAATTTAAAATAAATATATTCAATCTTCATAATATTATTTTGTTAAAAATGAACAATTTATTTTTTCACATTTCACACGTTTATTTAGCTCGCACTGTTTGTTGGTTTGTTTGTTTGTCGGAGTGGATTCTTCTAATTGATTTTTCAACTGCTTCCTATAATCCAATTAAATTGAAATTTTGCATAATTGCTCATTTTCGATGACAATACACAAATAAATCGTTAATTGGAAAATAATTAATAAAAATTTTACACCGATTCCAATACATTCGTCGTTCTATTTTAGACTGCGCACAATTCTATTATAGTTTAAAATTTACATTTATCAAATAGAATATATTAAATAAAAATATTTATACGATTTGAAAGACTTGTCTTTTATTTTTAATAAACAAGAGTCGACTGTTTCATTGCCACTAGCAGAAATGGCTTCTTCAATTAATGATGTTTGCAAGAGGAAAATCCAAACAACCACCCTCAAACCTCATCCCTTATCGTCCCGAGTTCGACAAACTTTTTGAATTTATTCTAACAACCCTTTCTAATGTTTAAATGCCGAAAAAAAAAGATAGAAAACACAACGTGTCTAGACTAGACAATATTTTTGTTTCGCGAATGAACCTCGTCGAAACGCCGTTCTCAAACAACTAATTTTATCCCCCGATAAAGTGGGGTCGAATATTGCGAAATTATTAATTTAATTACGATTCTGTACCCTTATTTCCATTTAAGATTATTATATATGAAAATCCTTGAAATTTCAATATTAATAATTATATAATAATAATATTAATATTCACCTCGATAATATATATTTATACAGACTGGAAATATGAATAGAACACTTATTGTTTCATTATAATCCTTATCATAAATCAAATTTAATATTTATATTATTATTTGAATAATGATAATATATAATTAAATCAACGCAATCGCTAATAATAACTTATAACCGATATTATTAACTCGCTGTTTAATATATGATTTTATTATCTATATTTTCAACATTAATACCATTTTTTCCAAAATCACCACCTGTATTTTTTTTTAATTTATTTCATTTAAATTCTTCAATAAAAAATATATTATATTTACTAATCTATTAATTTTTAATTAACTGTCATTTTTTAATATCCTTTGATAATGAATGAAAAATGACATAGACTCACTAATATTTTTATTTATTATGTAATAATGATAATTATTATAATTATATTTATACACTGCATATTTTATAAATTTAATTACACTTTACAAAGTCGGCGATTTTGGATTATATTTCTCAGATCACCGCACGATTATTAAATTAAAATTTTTCAAGGACGTGCTCAATTTGAGAACACTTAACATTATATTGTAATAATATTTTATAAAGGAATTCACGTTGATTTGAACGACATTATGTTTTACTTTTTATTAATTTCATATAATTAATAATATAAAAAAAAATATTTCATCTTTAATATTAATCAGTATAGTTTAAACTTTGAATTTATTAATTTTCCAGGAATACCACATGAATTTTCCAACTTGATATATTACTGAAGAAGCACAACATAGTCGAGATAAAAGGGTAAGTTAGTCATTATCCTTGCCAACCCTGAAAGCATAATGTTTGTTGAATAGACTCGTCTTAAAATATTATACAAAAGATAATAGAGTTAGCGTCATTTATACACATTTATATTGTATAAAAGAAAAACACTGACATATATAAAGGAATGAAAAAAAAACGTAATATATTATACATGAAATACACGTGTGCAAAATCTTATCGAATTTTCCGATACGACAAATCCTTCAGATCCTTTTCTTATATTAATTTTCATCATATTCAGCACGAATTCTTATATTTATATATATTATATATATATAGTATATCGGGTATAAAAACGAAAATGGAGACGAAATTTCGTCGAAATCTCATAAAGTATCTTTTCTGGGAAAATTAAATAACAATTCCTTGCGAATATTGACACTCCCGAGAATCGCTTTCGAATCTATATGAAATAATTACAGTACATTTGAACGATGAAAATGAACGAAAAAACGTGAAAACCCTTAAGATTTTTATTGGTTTATATATACGGTTTGTTTCGGCTGAAAAGTAACGGGCTTCTTTTCCATTACTTTCTTGAATATATATTTATATATATTTTATTTAAACCTTTAACTAAAAATATTCACTTTTAACTATATCAAAGTATTGAAATCTTTTTTTTTTATTAATAGTTAAATATTATATAAATCCTCATATGTCGTCATGCAAATATGTCGTTTACCGAAATTTACCGCACGAGAAAATAATCACTTTACTAATATCACTTTAATGAAACTCGACAAGTTTAATGCACATTTAATAACAGTATAAATTATATGTTAATATATATATATATAAAGAACTATTCAATTTATAAAACAGAACTATACAATATACGGGATTCAAAGATGTGTTAAGTCACACCTAAAATGTGAAATGCGCATTATAACATTGTGATCAAAAAGTAAGGTGAATTTGTTTATAAAATGTATTTTTTTTATTTACTCTTCCAATTCAATTTCATCCTCTTCAAAGTAATCCCTATCCGATAAAACGCACTTTTGCCAACGCTTTTTTCAGTCCTCGAAATAGTAGGAATAGTCTTTTCCCGGTATAGCCTTCAAGACCTTCTTCGATTCGGTTTTTATCTCCTCAATCCTATCAAAACGGCGTCCCCGCATTGGTCTTTTGAGTTTGCTGATCTAGCCAAAAGTCGCACGGAGCCAAATCAGGCGAATACGGTGGTTGCGGAACGATACGAGTCGAGTTTTTACCAATGCAATATGACACGGTGCATTGTCGTGATGAAGGAACCAAGAGTTGTAAAAACACATGTAACTCGGAGATAATTAAACCTTTTGGCAAACAGACGCTTGGCATATGTTATAGACAGTTCTACCAACATAGGAAAAAATATACTATTTACCTACCTTCCTGATACTCGGGAGTTTTCAATGACAATTTAACCTTACTTTTTGATCACAGTAGTATATAATAATAATAAATCAAAATTTACATCAGAATTTTATTTGATATCATCAAACTTTTCAAAAATTTCTGAACATATAAAATAACGTCAAAAATTTCTGAAACTTTACGAAAACAAACGATCCTATATAATATTTTCAATGTAATTAATTTAAATAAATAAAACATATGATTTACCAATAAACATGTTTGTGACGACGTTCGCATTTCAACGATCTTACTCCATTAATTTATAATAAATCCTTGTTATTTGTGAATGTGGACGATCTTGAATATATATATAAATATATTATATATTTTAAGGTCTTCCTTGGCGTCCTTAAAACGCCTAATCCAATCATAAAAGATTGTTTTGAAGGGAGCAAAATCCTTATAAACTCATTGCAAAGTTTCAATACGTTTGACCGGTTCGCATTTAACCTTGATCGAAAACTTCACGCCGCCATCCCTAATATTCCTGAAACTTTTTCATTTATCCTGAAATCTAACTGTATAATCACCATATATAAAATACCGATTATTAATATTTCGTCAATATTAAATAATTATATATAAATACAAACAAAAAAACCCACAGATTCTAATCAGTAAATGAAGCGACGGACGCCAAATGAATTTAACGAATTCGAAGTTTTTCTTACGAGTGAAAAGTCACGATTTTCACAAAACAACAGATCGTCCAAAGTTTCTCAAAGGAATTCCACCTGTTAAATCCGAGCTTCTCAACCGGTTTGTTCCTATCTCATCCCCTATCCGTTCCCGGTATTCCCGTTCCGACAAATTCCGATATCTTTCGTACTGAATATTCTCAATTTCAACCCCCCACTGCATCCGGTTGAAGTAATTGCGAGCTGAAAACTCGCTGAAAGCCGAAATAATGTCTCCGAACCTTCGAACTCTGAAATAACTAAAATGCTTATTTTCACAAAGAAAACGTTCGACAGCGAACGGGAAAATCTTAAGAAAAAAAACTCAAAATCTCTCTCATTTCACACGTAAAATTTATTCTATTTATATGTATATTTAAATAATTCTAATTAAATACTACAACATTTGATATAATATTTAATTTCAGCGATAATAAATTAATATTTAGTTTCTTTTTTTTATCTGAAATAAAAATATATCTCTCCTCAAAGTGGCTTCATAAATGAAATTCACAAAACAGAAATAAATGTAATTGCGGAATTAGAGCCGGACTTCTAACGCGATTAGGACTAAAAGCATAGCGACTAATTAAAACGCAAAAAAAATGTAATCTTCAAATAAATTTTATACTACTGTATTGGTATACATTTTTTTTGGCAGATGTTCTCAAATTATTTACGTTTCTTACCCTTTTGCGATTATTTTTAATAATAATATAAAAAAAAAACATAATATAAAAGCAAGGATTTGCAACGAAACCTATGGGATTTGAAAAAAATATTTTTATTTATAATTTTTTTTTGAGACTCAATCGTTGTTTATCAAACATATATAACACATTATTAATATAGTTTTACAAAATAAATTAATATAAAACAAAATGCGCTGACAACACAGGTTTGAATTCTAGCTCGTTTTAAACGTCTCGATGATGATAAGAGAATTCGTCAAAAAAAGGAAACAAAAATCATATATATATATATATATATATATATATACTGCTACTATGATCAAAAATTAAGGTGAAATTGTCATTTAAACTTCCGGGCAATAGGAAGGCAGATAAATAATATTTTTTTCCTATGTTAATAGGATTGTCTATAAGATTTTCCAAGCGTCTGTTTGTCAAAATGTTTAACTCTTGGTTCTTTCATCACGATAATTCACCATGTCATACTGCATTGGTTCTTTGGTTGCACAACCACCGTATTCGCCTGATTAGGCTCCGCGCGATTTCCGGCTATTCCAGCAAACTCAAAAGGCCAATGCGGGGATGCCGTTTTGACACAATTGACGAGATAAAAGCCGAATCAAAGAAGGTCTTGAGGGCTGTACCGGAAAAAGAAAATATTCTGACTGTTTCGAGGACTGGAAAAAGCGATATTGATTTGAAAGAATAAATATAAAAATTACATTTTATAAACAAATTCACCTTACTTTTTGATCACAGTGTTATATATAAATAATTTTTTAATATCACAATCGCAATTTAACACAATAACAATCGGTCACATAATTTGATATGTGACACATTTTGCACGCTCTTTAAATTATATGTTTAACGTTAAAACCGTGAAACCCGGTAACCGAATGAGTTTGTTCGTGTCGTGTTCGTCAAAAGCAACGACGGATCACTTTGTACAACCGTCGTATAGCCGACACACGTACGAGACGAAAATAGAACGTGAATAGCATTAATTAACGACGCCCGGCGACCTTCCGATGGGAAATTCCACGTCATGTTCACACGTCGTCGAACTGCGAAATTGATGCGGATCCATCAACCCCTATTCGGCTTTCATACAACCCTCATGATGAATATCAAAAGTCAAAAATTCAAAATGACCCATATCGTTGTAATTTAAAAAAAAAATTAAATTTTATCTACAAATTTATTTTTTCACATTTCACACTGTTTCATTTAACGTGCACTGTTTGTTGGTTTGTTTGTTTGTCGCGGTGAAATCTTACAATCGATTTTTAGACCAATTTCCAATGTCCGATTGAATTGATTTTTTTTTTCTATAATTACTCATTCTCGATGACGATTTACAAATAAATTTATTAATCAATTGGTGACAATTTATTATATTTTTTTTCGTCGCTCTATTTTAAACCGCATACGATTCTATTTTAGTTTAAATATTTTATATAAATTACTCTGGAAATTATCTATCGCATAAAACGAGGTTTAAATATATTTTTTTTTGCGATTAAATCTATCCCTATATCAAATTTAAATCCTTTTAATATTATCGATTATTATATTTCATTATTTCCATAGGTTTTCTTATAAAATAATATTTGGCTTCTATTATTTTGATACATTTTAATTTAAAATATATGAAATAAAATTTTCCAAAACATGAACTCCAACAAAAATTGTTTTATTAACATATTAAATTAAGAATACAAATATTTGTATGTATTTTAATAGAAGTCATAAAATATTCAATGATAAAAGTATAGGAATAAAATACTTCGTAAGATAAATAAAACAATTTTATTACGAAATTTGCTCGAAATTAGACGTATATCAATTTCGATAGCGAAAGAAATATTCAGAATTTCAACAGTTTCTTATATATAATATATTTAATGCATCTGATTATATTTAATGAGATATTAATTTGTAATTTTAATTAATTTTATTGTAAATATTTTTTTAAATATTTTAGTATTCATTAAAAATGTTTTTTACCCCTGGTGCCATTTTAAAACATAAAATGTTTACTGTGCGAATCTTATTATTTTTCTTATCTAATTACGCAACTTAGTTTTTAACTGTTTTTACGAAAATAATAATTAATAATTAGTGATTGAAAGAATGTCTAATTTATATTGCGATTTTAAAATCGATAATATTTTAAATAATATCGATAGCAAAATTAACCCGAAAGGTTGTTAAAATTATATCGTATTACATTAGAATTTAATTCACTAACCGCATATTCCATAATGAAGGTTCTCTCTCCGCCTTTGAAACGCTTCTATTCATAGAATATTAAAAATATATTAAAAATAATTATTCTAATTCATAATACAATATATCGAAATATTTAATAATATTTCAAAAACACTTTGCAGTGACGCGTTAGGTACGAATCTGCGATTCGAAAACACGATAATAACGAGTCAAATTTGTTCATCGCAAATATAGTCAAAATTGCTTATAGAGGAAAATATAGTAAAAAAATAATGATTTTTCCGGTCATAATTGGATAAATTATGCGTCATATTTCAGTAGAAAAAAATACAATAATGCAAATTGAGCCATTAAATGATATTTTCATTTCAATATTTACTAAATATTTGTGAAAATTAGCTATTATCTGTAAAATTACAATAAAAAAGTGTACTCCTGAAAATAAATTATATATATATATATATATATATATATATATATATATATATATATATATATTTATAATTTAATGATTTTATATAAGAAAAATATTTTAGTTTAAATTTTAATATTTTTATTCAACCATTTACCAATTAATAGAAAAAAATGATACAAAAACAGGTAATTTTTTTTTACATTTACAAAGCGATTATATCTTTAGGATATTGGATATTATAACATTTCAATGAATTATATGCCTTATCATATACATCTGTTCCCGTAGAATTTTTACAATTTGCTACGGCATTCTGGAACTTAACAGGGTCTGTTTGAGAAGGTAAAATTTTCAAAGCAGACTGCACATTTATATCGGCGTTGTTGTCCATTATTTGCAATTTATTGTATACACAAAAAACGTATTTCTTCAAATTCGTATCGTTAGAGGAAAAATCCCAACCTCTGACTTTCAACACTTCCGATTGGGCAACATGAGTCTCCCATTGGCACAACGTTCTGATGAAGAATATACCAACACTTTGTAACGGATTTTGACCCTAAAATTTTAAAATTAAAATTCGTCAAATATAAAATCACGTTTTAAATCCTGAATTTAAATTAGTTTTAAAATAAGAAAGTATTTTAAGATTGATATTTATTGAAACCTAACCTAACCTAGCATAATATAACCTAAAAAAAACATAACCTAACCTAGTGTTACTGTTATTGATAATGATAAATAGCTTTAAAATACTATCAATAATCGATATTCACAAAAGATTAAAAATATAATAAAATAACAGAATATCTTATAAAATATATTACCGATACACAAACGGCGCAAACGACCAAAAACGCGAACAAAATATGTCTGTTCATTGCAATGTGTCGTTGTTCACTTGAGTTTGCGAAATTATCTATTGTTAACATTAGTCAAAAATTTTTAATTTATATACACGATGGCCGAACGAAGTTTTTGCATGAGAGTACAAAGATTTTAGAAAACGACATTTTGATTAGTATAAAAAAAAATTGATTCGATTATAATATATTAAATATTAAAACGCATTATTAATAAATATTCAATATTATTTTTTTTTCATTCATATTGTATAAGATAACAAATGATGCAATACATACATAAAAAGCAATATATAAATGATAATTAAAATTTAATATACTTCATCACACATTTACTATAATATATTGCTGTAAATTTAGTTTAAACTAATTTTCAATTCCAAATAATATTAAAAACAAGTAAACGTTTTAATGATGCTCTTTTATTATATTTGATATAAAATAAGTAATGTATTCTATTTTTTTAAATATTTATTATCTTAAAAGAATTCTAAATACAAAAACAATTTTTAAATGTGATCAAAAATTTCAAATTCATATATATGTGACTTAATATTATATATATATATATATATATATATATATATATATATATATATATATATTACACTTTAGAAAATACATACATTCAATATATAAAATTCATTCAATGTTGCATTTAAGTTTACAAAGCGATTATATCTTTAGGATATTGAACATTGTAACATTTCAGGAAATTATAAAACTTTTCGTAGCGATCGGTGCCGGCTTGATTTTTGCACGCGTTTACAGCATTCTGAAATTTTGTACGATCGGTGTCTTCAGGAAGCACTTGTAGTGCGGTCTCAACTTTCATATTGCCGTCGCGATCGATCAATCGTAAATTTCTATATATACAGAAAGCGTATCTCTTCAAATCGTAATCGTTGGACGAATAATCCCAGCCTCTCACTTTTAATATCAGATCGTCGTCGGCGTTTGACGTCGCCTTGCATATACCGCGCACGGCAAATATGGCCGCCCATTGAATTGGCGTTTGGCCCTAAAAATGCATATAAACACAAGCATAAACATCATTTGTACTAAAGCATAATAAGATTATCACAATTATTTATATTTAATTTAATAATTAAATAATAAAATTAAAATTGATTCAATAGAGTCCGCCGACACGCATACGCGTCTTTAGCTGTGAGATACTATAGGTCCGCTGGCACACATGTGTGTCTTTTGATGTATGAACTTTTGACATATAAAAAATAATAAATAAATTTTGTATTTTTATTTGATCATGTCAAAAGATGGTGATAAATATATTCGAAACTTGGCTAGAATATTGAAAATATTATTTTAATAATAATTAAAAATTTGACTCATCATATGAGAGTCAAATTAATATTACTTATTCCAAGAGCTTCCTAAAACCTATAATATTTTTTTTATTTTGTTTATATATAGAGTTAAAAGGCTTGAAAATTACTGCCGATAATAGTTTTACCAATCCTGCATAAATATATTGGGTCGTCAAGAATAACATTTGTAGTTTACCACTGGTTAAGAACCACTGTAATTTTTATCCACACGCATACAATACTCTTATAAAAGTCATTGTGAAATTTTATTTTAATATGTTCGCTGGTTTAAAAACTACAGCGATTTAATATAGGAAATATTTTTTTTTTGCATTATTTGCGAAATTCGCCCGGACTCCACGTAGTAATTTATGCAAAATCATGCGAAGAGTAATGAGTTAATTTATATATTAAAAAAAAATACGTATTAATAATATACATGCTGCATTATTAACTGCATTATCATATTATGCAC
>JANIJI010000016.1:1352500-1367500 GCA_024500535.1 Leptonema lineaticorne | reverse complement strand
AAATGCAACATAGATATGTTCAATGGAACAGTCAGTGTTAATGGTATATATATATATATATAGTGAAATATTTTAATACGTTGGAATAACCCAGTTGTAATTTTATTTCTACACATTGGCCACAAATTATTTTTAATGTGTATTTTATACAAAATATTATAGAAAAAAAAATGTATTATTGCACAATGTTTAAAAGTTAAATTCAACAGTTTGTAAATCAAATCCAACTATTTACAAGTTAAATTCAACAGTTTATTATTCATATATAAAATGAATTGCAAATTTACAAACTGTTGAATTTGATTTGTAAATAGTTGAATTTTCTTTTCAAACTGTTGAATATAAATTGCAAACACAGTATTATAAATTTTTTAAAACTACCATACTTTACTTTGAAACGCTCATTCTATATTACATTACACACACACGTCTTTAAAAAATTATATAATTAATTTAAATAATTATTCAATATATCAAATTATTACATTCATACAAAATATCAAAAATTGAGACAGATTTCATCGAATAAGATTGCAAATTTATCATAATAATAACATAATTAAAACAAAATGATCGGGTTTTGGCATTTTCGATTAACCCTTTCGCCACTATGGACTGTTATAATTAATCAATGTGATTAAACCATTTACACATCACAAACAATCGAAATTGATCTTAAAATACAATTAGCTTTAGATGATTATAATAAAAATTTTCTTCAATATAATTATTGATATTTTTGCCTCCTTATATTTCAACTACTATATATACTCATTAATTGACATTAACAATTTTTTGAAATTATTGATATTTTTATATTCTTGTTTTTATTAATTAATATTCTTAGTTCAGTTATAACGAAAGCGATCGTTGATTCCAATTTTTGGTTAAGATGTTTTACAATTTAATGTAAAAAAAATATAAATATTTACTTACCACACTGTGGACAGCAGTTATTAGAACCATAATATTTTTACACACGATCGTAAATACCACAAAAAAAATAAAACTGTTTTTTTGAATTTTAACAAGCGTTGAAAGTTAATACGAAAATAAGCGAATAAATTCGCATTTTTCCCAATCAAATCATGAAGCGCTTTGAACCAAAAATTATGAAAAATTACCATCAAAACATTTTATTTTTTCCCTATGAAAACATATCGATAATAAACCCGTAAATTTCTCACTCGTTTGCACAATATCATTATCAAAATAATAACTCACATCATCATTAAGCGATTTACTATAGTATTTTTTTATATGGATTATTTTATATTGAAAAATGCCTAGAATATTCCTTTCAGTGCGTTCCAGAACATTTTACAATTTGCAATTAAGTGCGATTAAAATGTAATATAATTTAAAAGCTCTCTTCATAAAATTGAGACACAAAAAGCGTAATAGTCTTTTAATATGTAATATACACTTTTTTGTCTAAAGCGAAAGAATGTATGCATATCACGAACAAAAAGTTATTATAATCCTTATACATAATCGTGTATATGTTATTGGCATTGTTTGAAATCCGATATTCAAAAAGTATTAACATAGAAAGCGCCAATTAAATTATAAATTAATATCAATTTGAAGCATTTATCTTAATATTTCGCTGTTCTATTAAGCTTAGTTATTAATTAATTATATTTAAAAATTAAAATCCATTATTGCTTATTTTTTGATTAAGCTATATTTTAATAATTTTTACAAAATGTATAAAAAAAATAATAGATACAAATAACATTTTTTTAATACTATATTAATATGACAAATACAACATACAATTATAATATTTTTTAAGCAATGTTTCATTGTACTTTATATCTTTTCATAAATGAATTATAAAATAACCGATAATTAAGGCCGTATAATAATTAGTTATTGCCAAAAACCGAAATGTCAAACGCAATTTTTGCGCCTATTTGAAGTTTTGACATTTATTTATAAGATTTTCTCTAAACTATCATATAATTGTAAATATTTATTTCAGTATTCATTTCTTATATTAACTATTTTACAATATGTCTATATATAACAATATGAAAAAAAAATACAATTGATAAGTCTTGCTTTTATTTTTATAACCTTTTCCAATAATATATTTTATTTACGTGTTAGAAATCAAAAATACATTCGTCTCTTTATATTACTACTTTTATCTTTCGAATATGATACACATCTCTAAATATATCTACTTTAAACAAAAATATTTACTTGTTTCAGATCTAATGGATAAATCAAAATGGATGTAGACGTAGAAGAAACTACACAATCTCTTGAATGTTACAAAATTACTTCTGAAACATTTAAACCATTGAATATAATTAGTTTGAATTTCGATAATACGAAAACTATAGTTTTGTGGAATGAATTTCTAATATTTCTTTATGATATAAGTCAACTATCGGAATCTCCAATTATATATTATCACAATTTTATTATTAATAATGTACAAGCCACTCGTAACATATTACTATTACTTGATTGTCAGAATGTTCTACATTTCACTATACTTCGAAATGAGAGTGGCAAAAATAAAACACTAAGAAACAACGTAAAATTTAAACAAATATTCAACAATGTACATAAGTTGTTAATTGATAATGAAATATTTACTTTACAACAAAAAGATAACGATTTACATCTTCAAGTATATAACATCATTGAATCATCTAAATTTAAAAACCGAAAAACATTCAAATTTAATACGGAACAATGGCCGATGGATAAACATTCGTTAATTTATATAAAGCAACTCAATTTTTTTTCTATGGAATTCATTCGTTACGTCTTAAATATTAATATAGATGACGTTGATTTAGATAGTTTTTTATTATTCGCTCTGAAAGGAGACACCGTTGTAAAAACTTTGTTAAACACTGATAATAATAATACATTCTCCACATTTTATACTTGTCCAAGTATCATTAAACATATTGGATTTGAAACGGAAAAATCCACAATGTTATATTTATTCCTCGATACAGGATCTGCTCTTATATTATCTCCCCATATACAAAATAAATGCATACGTGTAGATATTGTTCATTTAAATTGTTCCTTAGAAAAAATAATTCTTAAAAATAAAAATATTATATACACAGATACTTGTAAATTATGGCAATCTACAGTATCATCCAAAAATGATGATTTCATATTAAATCACAAATTATTAAAAATTCATAATGTATATAATTTTGCAATGGATTTGATTACAAATACTTTATACTGTATAACAATAAATAATCTGTTCTACATTGTAAATATACAATTTGAAGAGAATAATTCTTCAAAACGTACCATTTTGGATGAAGAATATATTCCAATCAATAAATCTCTAAAGGAAACGAAAAAGATATTTAATAATATTTTAGAAGAAATAAAACGGAATGATGACGTGATAAATCTTATAACGCATGAAGATAATTTAATAACGGCGATATCGCTAAACAAAAAACAAGAATTATCACTCTCCCATCTTACAAGTACAGTCAGTATCTACGACAACATGAAAGATATAAATTATGAAGACGACAATATAATACTAATAACAAAACTTCAAGACTATTATGAAGAGAATGTTTTAATTTATTTAGTACAATTTCAAATATCAGAAGAATTTATGCCAAAATTTAAAGAATTTTTACAAAGTATCCAAAAATGGTACCTGAATATGGAAATTAAAAATTGCAATTACGCACACGCCATATCAATAAGTCTGCAAGAAAGCAATAATAATAATAATATAAAAATTGCTATACCGATTTGTAATAATCGAAATATAAACGAAAATCTTCGAGTAAAACTAGTTTCACTTATACCGGATCCAATAAATCGACAAATATACAGTTGGTGTTTGTTTCCTTGTAAATCGGTACACGTTGATATAAAATACCATATTAAGATGAAATCAGAAAACAATCCACTAAAGAGAAAACTCACAAAGCATACTACTAAAAAAGATGATGATAAAATTGTACGTATTGCACTTAAAAACAGTAAATTGATTTATAATATTAATAAAGTAAAAGATGCAAGAAAATCGCCAACAGATTTTTGTTACTATATAAAAATTCCTGAACCGTATGAAAGTTATAATGAAAGATTTATTCGGATATTTATTGAATCTTTGACACCTGCAAATGCTAAACTGGTTACTGAAAAGTTGCATACAATTGAAATAAACAATCTTCAATGTAATGTGCAAAATGAATTAGTCACTATAAATATAATTTCAGATTGTAATAACAAAAAAATTAAAATTAGCGGAAATAATTTACTTATATGTTGGAATATGTACAAATATATTTTTCGTTGTCTAGTTAATTTTGCAACGATCGATCAGAAAAGATCAATGCAACACTTCGATTACATGAAATTACGTGTAAGTATTATTTTTTTATATATCAAATTATAACTGAAACACAAAATTATATAAATCGATTATATTTCAGAAAATCATGGAAATGATTAATAAAATTATATCATCCGATTCAAATCCTGATTTAAATAATTTATTACAACTTTCAGAAGATTTCATATGTAATATTATTGGAGTGTTACCTTTATGATGTAAATTAAACACATTTTATAAAAATTGTTTCTCGTATTTATTTATATTTAATTTATTATTAAAAAAATGATTATTAAAAGTGTACAAGTAAAAGAAAAAAATTATTCCATAGGGACATCTATAATTGGAGCTTCTGCCATTCTCTCTGGTGGATAAAGCTGATAATGAATATCCATACAATCGACTTCAGAAATCCTCGACCATCCTTTACTTGTAATGTGATATACTCTTACAATACCGCCTGAATACGCATCGCGTCTCGTAGCATGATAAATCGCCCTCTGTCCAAGATCTAAATTATATAAAAATAAATTACAATTTTCAAAATATGCATTAAAATTCAACAATTATAAATTAATGTGAATTCAAACGATTTTATATACCATAAGCTTCTTGATCAGTAAGATCCTGTTTATAACCAGCGTTAAGAACACCAATGGCATAAACGCTACCTGATCCAACAGAAAACTTTTCACCTTGAGTCCGAGTACCGTCGTCGCTTACAAAATAAAGACTCGGACCCTGAAAAAAATTATATAATAATTGTCCGTTTTGATATAAAAATTTACATCATATAATTAATACATACTCGTTTATCCCAACCGGCAAACATCATACCCATACTGAGACCCATACCCTTATAACTATAAATCATGTTAGCCATCAGTTTGGATGCAGCAGCTACACTTATACGTTCTCTATTACGAAGCTCATACAACCGACACTGTTTAGATAATACTCTATCCCAATACACGCAATCGGCTGCACCGCCGGCCAGTGTTCCTAAATAAAGTGATAATATTAGAAAAAAAAATTACAAATTTTCAATATAAATCATTTAAACATCTACATACCCAAAAGATATGGATTAATTTCAACAATTTTTTTCATGGTTTGTGAACCAATATATTGACCACCGGTTGCACGAGAATCGACAGCCAGTATTACGCCACCCTATAAAATTATTAACTATTTAAAGGAAAAAAATATCACTTTGCAGATGTAATCAATAGTAATTCGTTAAATATTAACAGTAATAAAATAAAATTTATAACACAATTGCTAAAAATGTTTTAAAAATAACTAACCTGGTATTTAAAACCGAGAGTGGTCGTTCCATGATCGAAATTCATTTTAATACCACTAGATTCATCGTTGAACTTGGCTAAATTTTTTTCAACCTATAATTAAATCACTTTGTTAATAAATAAATGCCACTATCAATAAAATTTGTTAAAGTTGAATATTGTGATACGATTATTATACGATATATTGTGATAAATTGTAGCATTGAAATATATTCAAAAGTTATTGAATGCTCTACTAATGGAGACAAAAATACAAAATATAAAATTGTTTTCATTATAGATGTTGCAGTGTCATCATACAAGTAATACAAAATTATTGAATTTCAATTCACAAATAAAACGACGAGAATGTAAAATTGTTGATAAAATAAAACATAAGTAATGTATTAAAGAATGCGATAGTAAATTTGTGCAAAATCGGAAAGAAGCAACATAACCTTAAGAATAACTTACATCGGCGAAGGGAGGCATCGCGAGTTGAGTGTGATGATGCATTTCAGGAAAATGAGAAACATTTCCGAAATTGCCGATTCCATGTCCGAGAGCCTGAGAAGGCCGCAGCCACGTTTCCAAATTGCAATAAGATTCCAAAGCCATATTCAACAAATGATCCGACCAAACACAAACCGCAACTCACGATTGCCGACAAACGTCAAATCAGCGCTAAAATCTCAAATTATGACCATGTACTTTTACAAACATTTTTACCTCAAATTTATATTTATAGTTCAAATCAAAAATGCACATCTAAAAAATTAATTAAAATTGAAAATCTAACTATAAACAACATATTATCATTCTAAAATAATAAAATTTAGTAATTAAATATATATTTATTATAATTTTATATATTTTCATATAATAAATTCTTTGAAATGATTTTTTTAAATATTTAAAAATTAAAAAAAAAATAGTGTTGTCGTTATCAGTTACAAAAAATAACTAAATCCTCATATCATAATAAAATATCCCTTTATATTGCATACATTTTAATAAAAATAAAAAAAATTCTTAAAAAAAATATGCTGTTTGTTTTCTTATAATTGCTCATAACTACACAAATATTCTAATAAAATCAAAGTTCTAATAATTTTTATTAATCAAATTCCTACAATAATATTTCAAATCTTTACTTCATTTATTTTAAATAATTTACTTTATATACAAAATTACTTACTAAAAGAAAAGATCTTTTTATGAATGATTTTTTTAACGTTTCACGAGATCTTCAAATTCAAAAAAATCTTTTTCTAATCCTTTATCATTAAGACTTATAAATATATAATAAAATAAACCATCGTATAAAATAATAAAAATATCGTTCAAAAATCATAATTTTATAACTATGATTCTTGAAAACATGTAAAATTTAATACCATATTGTTGACATTAACTACTATTACAACGATGAAATTTCATAATAATTAAGTTACACTGTTTTAATATAATTTTCATCACATTTAGAAAAATATTAATTATTTTAAAATAATAAATAAATTGAAACCGTTTAAAAAATTTAAATTACACAATGTAATTTTGAAATTTTTAACACGTTGAGAGTTCGTAAACTGGTTTTTAATATTGCATTGCATTTTTTGTTAATATGTACTGAATTTCGTCTTTTATAAATATAATATATGTTAACGTCCATTTTTTTATAATTTAAATACTTTACTTACGAAATAATATTATCATTTTTATTTCATAAAATAATTTACTTTTCACTGAATTACAAAAAAAAAATGTTATCACTTTTTCGTAATATAATAGAATACTAGAAGAATATATTTTCTATGAAAAACACTCGATCTTTTTGTAATATTTTCAAATGAGCATTCTCAAAAAAATATATATAAAACATTAAAAATCACATTATTTTTGTTGTTGTTTGTTGTAATTATGACGAAAAATTAGTAATAATAATTAGAATTCTAATTCGGTAGAGCGAAATCAGTCGTTTTCAAGTATTGTATCTATGGAAATAATTTATTTATTTTAATTTTTACACTATTTCTATCATTCAAAAACACGACAAATTATATATAAACATACTAACATGGTAATGTGATTACGGTTCATTCCACCTTAACAATGATAATTCTTAGAATATATAATAAAAACATATTTTGCACATGTAATGTACATATCAGAAAAAAGATTTATTACTGCAAAATGTAATATCATATCTAATTTATAAATGAAAATTAAAATCATATTTAATTATTTGTTCTTTAAAAATTTAGAAACTAGTTTAGTTGAAATTAGTTTAATTGATAGTATAATATATTTCTTCTTTATGTTTTCAAATATAATAAATTCTATTTGATATATATGTATATATATATATATATATATATATATATATATATATATATATATAATCTATTTACAAAATATTGTTAATGTATTAAAAATATTTTTTTATTTATCAAAAAAAAAGAAAATAAATTGAAAACACCTGTCTAACACGAAAATTTGTAATATGCAAAAGCCAGTTTCATATACAGCCTCAATCTCGTTCAGTGCCAAAATGGAAACGGTGTGATCCGTTCGTATTCACATGTGGAATCCATGACAATAGTCAACGATTTCATGAGAAATATATGTATACGTGAAAGAATTAAAAATAAAAGAGAAGGTCGACGATAATGTCATGAAGAACGTTTTAAAATAAACAAAATTAACAGTACTTTTAGAGCGCTAAAATAAAAGCTGATTAAATACGGATACACATCAATCAAAAACATTATTCTTAAAATGGATGGTGAATCGGTTAAATACCAGAGAAACCGTTATGTGGCAGCTGTTCTTAGTGAGTTAAAATATTATTATTTTACATTTGATTATTTTGGTACGACCAGAATATAATTCATAATTAATAAATCTAAATTATAATTAATAACACAGTAATATATTTTTTTAACAAATATAATAACAAAAATCTATTAATTACATACTACTTTTTGTAATCAAAATAAATATACCATAAACATTTATATTAATCTTTTTTTTTCTAACATAATTTCATTTATACGAATGTTTACATATGAATATAAATTGACATAATTAGATAATTTTAATCGATCGAATGAACGAATAAATAGAGATATTTTATTGAATATATGCCATTTATAAAAATAAACATCTACAAATTGAAAATCAATCATATAATATTATGACTAAAAAATATAAATTTGTGTATTTCTTTTTACATAAATGAGATTTATTTTATATGTGAGAAAAATAGATTTATTATATATTACAATAAATAGTAAAAATTTGGACTTCATACTGTGTCATAAATTTTGTATTAAAAAAAATATATTATACATAAGTTTTTTGTCAAATTTTTAATACAAACTATCTAATGACTTCATATACTAGATTTTTAAAACGCAATTCTTTCTATTTCATCATTGTCCATTAATATATATATTCCTTATCAACCTTATAATTGTTGACGTTGAGTTATATTGTTAAAAGCAAATATCAGAACTTATCTAAATATAAAAGCTCTAGTTATTAGCTCTGAATTATTCAATCAGACCATAGTTTTCAAAACTTTTCATACATAACATTTGTATATATATATATAAATATATATATATATAAATATATATATATATATATATATATATATATATATATATATATATATATATATATATGAAACAACCCTATTACATTATTATTAAACCATACATATATATATTCCATAGATGAAATACAATTTAACAATTCCATATTGCGCAAATAGCATACTCAATATGTATGTTATGCATGTACATTAGTTATAGTTTCATCATGAAAGTAAAAATATACCTGTTATTTATCATTTCACAATACTTTTTTTTTTGTTTCAGTGAGCATAATATCGTTTTCATGTGGAAATGCAATCGGTTGGTTTTCTCCAGCATTGCTCATACTAAAAAGCAATATTTCTCCACTTACCAGGATTCCGACAGAGAATGAAATATCATTAATGGCATCCTCGTTATGCTTAGGAGCATTCATAACAACGCCAGCATTCACATTTACAATGAACAGATATGGAAGAAAAATAGCCGCTTTAGCATCTGCTGTCCCACTTATGGTATTAATAATTATTTATTAAATATATAATTATAACAAACTGATAATCTTTGTAATTTATATATTTTAAGATTTCCTGGATTATTATAATGGGCGCCAAAACGGTTGAAATCATAATATTCGCAAGAGCTCTTGCCGGAGCTGGATGTGCGGGCGCTGTTTTAACCGCTCCAATATATTTGATGGAAATTAGTCAGGATCCGCACAATCCATCTTTACAATTATTGACGATTATAGCTAATAATGCAGGAATATTATCAGCGTACGTTTTTGGTACATTTTTTAGTTATATTATAGTTTTCTGGTGGCAACTCGTGTGGCCAGTTTTATTTTTTGTCGTTTTCGTATGGATGCCGGAATCTCCTGTATATTTAATTGGAAAAAAAGAATATGAGGTACATATATTTATGTTTTCCACACATATATATATATATATATATATATATATATATATATATATATATATATATATATATATTTCTTATTATAAATAATTTGTAACAATCATACATTTAGGCGGCAACAGAAAATATATCCTGGTTGATGAATCTACCGTTAAATAATAAAAATGTTAAAGACGCATTAGATGAATTAAAAAATATACAATATATAGAAGCACAAAATAGATATAAAAATAAAACAATAACTGAAATGTGTTAGTGCCAAAAAAAAATTAATCATTGCTTAATATCTAAAGTAAATATTTAAATAATATGTTATTCATTTCAGTGCTTACTAAGAAAATGCTGAGATATTTTGCCAAACATTTAACAATTTTCAGCATTCCTTGTTACATGGGTGTTTTTGTTATATTGACATATTCTATGGATATATATAATAAAACCGGTGGAATATTTTCATCCAGCATCATGTCTATGATTATTGCACTGCAACAATTCATATCTTCTTGCATTTCGGTGTTATTCGCAAGAAATCGTAATAAAAAGGTTTGTTCTATTGAATTAGCCGTGAGAAATTTTAAATTTACTTTCAACGATATCTTATTTGATTATAGATGAAACTGATGATAACATTGCTGATGTCAACTATAGCTTTATTTTGCTTTGGCACATTCGATTATTTAAAAGAAAACGAATATGACGTTTCCTCATACAACATGGTTCCTTTAATAACACTATGTATAGTTTTAGTCTCGTCTGCTTCAGCAATATCAGTTGTTCCTTTTCAGTTTGCTAAGCAAAAAATTGATTCAAGAGTAAAAACAAAATAGCTGCATATTTCATATATATATATATATATATATATATATATATATATATATATATATATATATATATTTTTTTTTTTTTTTTTTTTTTGAATATTTATTATTATCATATTTCTTTTCAGGCATGGAGCTGGATAATAGCAATCATATTTATGTGGATATGGATGAACACGTTTATAATTAACCAATTTTATTTTATGATTACAAATACAATTGGTATATTTGGATTATTTTGGTTCTTTGGAAGTGTAGCTATATTTGGAAATATTTTTGTTATATTTTTAATACCCAAAAATGATACTAATTACAATGAATCTATTATTGCTATATCTAAACTTGATAATGAACAAAATCGAAACAATAAAAAATTTCTTGATACATTACTTTAATTTATAATTCACTACATAAGTTTTGTAAAATTATATATATATATATATATATATATATATATATATATATATATATATATATATATTTATTGTGATGTAAAATTTTATTAAAATTTACTTTGTAGTATTAAACTTGGTACTATTAAAAATGTGATAATCGTTTTATAATAATTTTGAAAATAAAAGATATTTTCTTTTAATATTAATAGTGTATTAATTATATAAAAAATGTCTATTCAAATCATCTCAAACATGATTTATCTACTTGTAATCTATTTTTTTTACATATTTTTAAAAATATTCTTCTTATTTAATTACTTTATCAGACTTTAAATATAATAAGACAATTCAATAAAATACTTTTTAATAATTATCTTCTTATAATAATTTCAAAATTACATTTTGATGATTTTTAAATACACAATCTTTGAATATAAAAAAATATTAATGTCAAAAAAAATCTTTTAAGTGTGTACACACTATTATGTAATATTTTTTTACACTGGTCACATCGCCGCAGCTGATTGCTGCGAGCTGTCATCATTGAGGTTATGTTTTGAATTTAAATTGTGTTTTTTTCTCTCAAAGGTCATTATTATAACATAAAACTATATTTATTATCTGTATCGACCTTTTAAAACAAATCAATATATTTTGTAACTGATCTTGATAAGTTATTTATCTGCATATATTTATATAAACAAGTGTTGTGCAACTCTATTAAACTTACTATACTGTTGTATCGTGTATATTTCAGAATTTACGCGTGCATCAATTAATTCGTACTAAATTTTCGCTTGTATTCTTTAGGTACTTTATGTATATCATTCGCTGATCATTTTAATGCTCGATGGCTCCAAGCTTAGATGAACTTGCTTTCAGAGCATCAGAAAGAATAGAAGTGATCCACGTAAGTTATTTTTTTAGGAAGATTTGTTTATCGTTTTGTAATATTATCCTCTATTTCATTGTAAACCGTACTGTTTAAACTTTGGATGTTTGCCCACATTAAATTTTGGGTTAGTAGAACTTGGCCCATTTGAATCCAATCTACATTTAATATAGAATCAAACATATGACATAACACACAACTAATTACATTGTATTTTATAATAATAAATATAAACATTTCAGGCACACGCTGTATCTGGTGCAAATCGAGTAAAAGATTTTGCATTTCATATACATGAAGTACTTCTTCAGGTCTCTATATTTATTTATTTTTTTTACATTTTTATAAAATCATATTTAAATTATTTTACAAATATTAAGATTATATTCGTAGGCATGGAACAATCCAGCTCTCCGAGATGCTTTGGAAAGAAGCGCTGAAAATATACGAGCCATAGGTAATCGCGCTTTAGAGAGCGTACAAAATTCTTGGCAAAAAATTAATATAGATGATCTTCCATCTCCAGCTGAAATTGCAAAGCGGCTACAGGCCCTGTTCAAAGATCGAAGTTTGTATTGTTTCTATTGAAATATGAATTTTAATATTATAAACTATTTAAATTACTTTTATTTTCAGTGTGGAGACATACTGCGTTGATATTTATATGCGGTGTAGCATGCGGATCCATAGTTGGTGTAACTGTAGGATGGCAATGGGGTTCAAGACCATTAGCTATACCTCATTATAAAGCACTACATTCTTTAAGAGATGTCAGTATATTATCTATTGTGTTAATGTAAAAAAATACATTATAAGTATTATATCATATATTTATTATTTAGCTAATTGTAACACAATTATTTATTATAGGGTAGTGCGATTGCGGTAGAAGACGGAGCCGGAGCTACAGTTTTACATAGTAATGACGTTGTTGTAAAAATTCATGCATTTTCCATCCAACCAATCGACAGAGATATATTAAGAGGCAGAGCTAAACGTCTTCGTGAACTTGTCAAACCCCGAAATAAGGTTTTTTTTTATTTATATCTTATTCTAATTTTTTTTTCTACTTCTTACTCTAAACAATATTATTTTTCACAGGAAGTTACAATCGGACGATCATTTTCTGGAGTAGTGATAGAAATGGGTACGGCAGTAACTCGTCTCGATATTGGAGATGAAGTAATTTATTTAATTTTATAATTAAATTTTAAATATTGTATTTATTACAAAATATATTTTATCTAGGTGTGGGGTGCATTAGCCGAATGGGAAGGTGGCAGTGCCCAAGAAATGCTCGCAGCACCCGCTCATCGTATCAGTAAACGTCCAAGAACTTTACCTCCTGAAGCAGCAGCATCGTTACCTCATTGTGGTGCATTAGCATTACATCATTTACAACAATCAACATTAAATATACACACAGCAAAAAACAAAAGGTTCATATTTTATTGATATCACCGTATTTCTGTAAACTTGGTTATTTTGAATTGTTTTCCGAATTAAAATATCGTTTATTTTTTTTATAGAGTTTTAATAATTGGAGCCGGAATTGGAACTGGATGTGTTATAGTTCAATTACTAAAAACTTGGGGTGCTGATATAATGGCTGTATGCGATCGTCGAGCGCAAAAATTAGTAGCCGCTTTAGGTATGTTATATTATGGTTAGTTTTTATTCATTAAATAATTATATACAAAACTAATTTAAATTTAAAATAGGTGCCCAAGAGGTCATTACTGTGGACTGGTGTGACGATGGTGGTGTAAACGATGGTCAGGATGCTAATTTAGCTTTGGCCGAAGCGATGATTCAAGATTTGTCAACTAGAGATCGTTGGGATGCCGCCTTTATATGCAGGGCGCCAAGAATATTCCAAAGTTCCATGATGAAAAATTTAATAACTCCAAGTGCCATTATTTCAGATTTAAGACCAAAATTTTTATATACTGATAATATTGGCAGTTTCTTGTCGTTCTTCTATGGAGTATATTTAAGCTTCCGAAGGAATATATCTGTATGTAAAATTTTTATATCTTAGAAATTATTGAATATTATAGAAATGCAAAAAATGTAGTTTTAAAGATTTTTATGACATTTTTAACACTAGTTTTATTATAATAATGACTAATGGTAATAAAGACTAATTTATATATTCTATACTACAAAAGCTATCCACATATTTGATCTAATCATATTACAATTGTTAATATGAATTTATATTAATAATCGGAATTTCAATATTATTTTTTCAGTGGATTAGAGGAATACAAACAGATATAGATTTCTTATTATCGAATCCATTGGATGTTGAAATGTTAGATAGACTAGCATCACATGTTGAAGCTGGAAATTTACAAACAGTAGTAGATAAGGTATTAAACGTTTAATTAAAATATAATAAAAATAAAATAAATACGTACACTATATTATTATATATTATGACTGATATTTTCATAGGTGTATGCATTAAAAGATTTCGAACTGGCCTTGGCTCATTCCTGCAGCGTGGGTGCCATCGGTTGTACGGTAGTCCGTATTTCTTGATGCTCAATCAAACACATCGTTGGCAATCGTCAATTATTATCCAAATCGTGCAACACCAAAAGAAACTCTAAAAAACAGAAATCAGATAACAACGTTCACAAAATATCTTCGTTGCGCATTATCCATAGCGATTGGGATCTACGGTCAAAAAATATATACTCGCTCCCGTCAAACATATCTGCCAGTATTTAATC